>ML314056.1:0-93356 GCA_005239505.1 Nicotiana paniculata | reverse complement strand
GAGTATTAGGCTTACCTAGTCCTTAAGACTAGGTGCCATCATGATACCCAACAGAGGAAAATTTGGGTCGTGACAGCATCGGAGGACTTGATGTTACTCAACTGAATCTTTTCACAATGGTCTCCCCAACACATGCACGACCAACAAGAAGGTCAACAACCAGCACCAATGGAAGAACAAGCCCCAGCTCCAAACATGCAAACCTAAGAAGGGGAACATGAGGAAGAAGATGAGGAGGACAATCTTCCTCCCTTGGGGGAACCAGCAATAGCATTTTCAAGCATAAGCGAGGTAAAAATACTAATCTTCAAGAAGAGGCTAGAGAGGAAGGTGTATCTTCAGTTGCCCAACCACTCTTTACAAATGCTCATAGGACATCCGTCCTCCCCAAGATCCAACTGTGGGGAAACATTTAGCTATACTGGTACCCTCCATAAGGAGGAACCCCAACCACATCTTCAACAATAATCAATCAATGTATCAACCAAACAACATCATCATTTGGAATGCGAGGGGAGCAAATAATGCCAATTTTAGGAGGCATTTTCGAGAGCTCATGGATATGCATAGACCCTGTATGGTAGCATTGTTGGAGACAAAAATGGAAAGTCATGTCTCTATTCTGGATGACTTTCACTTCACTGAGATGATAGAAGTCCATGCCATTGGGCAAGCTGGAGGGTTGGTTATTTTGTGGAATCATGATGTGGTGACGGTTAATAACTTCAGTAGGAATGGTCAAGCTATACATGCGATGATAGAGGTAAAGTCTAAAAACCTTACTTGGCTATTTGCCACTGTTTATGCTAGTAATAATGTTTTATATAGACAACTATTATGGGAAAATCTTCAACACAAATTTGATAACTATAGTGGTCCGTGGTTAATTGGTGGTGATTTTAAGGAAGTTGTAGACACAAGTGACAAATATGGAGGTAGGTACCTAAATCAGAAAAGAGCTAAATCCCTTATAATATTTCTAGAATACTGTAATCTAGTGGATCTAGGGTTTAAGGGAATCAAATACACTTGGTCCAACCGTCGTAGGAAGAAGGGCCTAATTATGAAAGACTAGATATAGTTTACTCTAATGATAAATGGTTAGAAGCCTATTCAAACGTTACAGTGACTCACCTGCTAAAACTACAGTCGGATCACAACCCTATCCTAATTAATCATAATAATATTATTAATAGGAACCTTGCCAGACCCTTTAGGCTTGAGACATTTTGGTGCTCTCATCCATATTTCCCCAATGTTGTGTCCAGTAGTTGGGCAAACAAGGATATAATGGAAGGGGTAGAAACGTTTCATAAAAATGTGAAAGAATGGAGAGACAAAACCTTTGCTACTATTTTTGCTAGGAAAAGAAAAACCTTAAATCGTATCAGGGGTATTCGAAACTCCTCAAAATACCATACAAGTCAATTTCTTAGAGACATAGAAGTAAAACTTATCGAGGAATATGACACTATTCTTAAGTTGGTAGAGGATTATTGGAAATTACGCTATAGGGTTAATTTGTTAAATGATGGTCACGCTAACACTAGGTTCATTCATATTCAAGCTACTAATCGTATACGTAAAAATAATATCGTGTTTTTTAAGGATAACACAGAGAAATAGGTAGAGGACCAAAAATCGCTGATGAATTATGTTATTAATTACTACGAGCATATTTTTACAACTTCACATGACAATACAAATTGGTCATCCATTAAGATGGATAACATTTCCTCCTCAAAAATTGATCTAACTTCCCTCGATAGTAAGCTAAAAAATTATGAGATTCGAAGGGTTGTATTTTAATTTAAACCTACCAAGGCTCCTGGTCCTGATGGGTTGCACCCCTCCATTTTCAAGAAATTCTGGCCAATCTTAGGTAATAAGGTCATAAAGTTGTGTCAAAACATTGTTGAGAGTAGAATTATTCCTCCTGAGGTTAACAAAACTTAGCTTTGCCTATTCCCTAAATTTAATAATGCTAATCAGTTACAAAATTTCAGACCCATAAGTCTCTGTAATACTTTGTACAAGGCTGTCACTAAAATCATTGCAATCGAATCTGGCCTTTTCTTAAACGACTCATTAATAATCAACAAGCTAGATTTATAAAAGATAGGCGGGCTAGTGATAATGCCATTATTGTTCAAGAGGTGCTAACACGTTTTAACATCCGGAAAGGAAAGAAAAATTTCATCCTAAAGCTAGATCTAGAAAAGGCCTTTGATAAGTTAGAAAGGTCTTACATGTACAGAACCATAAAATATTTTAACTTTCCTCCCAAAATATCTGCCCTAATACTTAGCTGTATTTCAACTAGTAGTATCTCCATTTTAGTAAATGACAATAAAACGGAAGAATTCTATCCTACTCGTGGTATTCGCCAAGGCGACCCCGTGTCTCCTTATATTTTCATCCTCTTGATGGAGATTCTCTTAGAAAATATAGAGCACCAAGTGGACACTCTTATCGAGACCCCATAGTGCTATCTAAGAAATGCCCACCCTTGTCACATTTGTTCTTTGCAGATGACCTAACCCTAATGGGTCGTGCAAATACCAAAACCCTCAACACAATGTGGAATAGTATGGACACCTTTTGTCGTATATCGGGTCTTAACATAAATAAAGACAAATAAAAAATTATTGTGTCTAAGTCTTGTACTGATGATAAAATAGTTAAGGCCATGAGCACTTTTGACATAAAGATTAGAGACTCCTTTGGTAAGTATCTAGGGTTTCCCATGTCTCACCTCCATCCTAGGCATAAAGAATATCAACCTATTATCAACTAAATGCGAGCCAGACTAACAGCTGGAATGCTAAGTGGCTCAGCATGGCAGGCAGATGCACACTCATAACTTCTACTCTTAATACAATTCCAAATCACTAAATGCAACTAGCTCTCCTGCCTAGTAAAACTCTAAAAGAAATTGATAAGATTCAACAAGATTTTCTATGGGGTACCACTAGTGATAAGAAAAAAATTCACATAGTTAATTGGAACATGGTTACCAGTGATAAAGAAACTGGTGGTCTTGGCATAAAAAAATCTAAGTCCAGAAATCTAGCTCTATTAACCAGCCTTGCTTGGAGAACTGTCACCAACCCTACGTCTCTCTGGGCTCAAGTCCTTACCAGCCTTCATGGTAATAAATCGAGTGGAGGATCTAACACCTGGAAGAGTCTTTTAAAATTTTGGAATATTTGTAAGCAATGAATAAGATGGCCTATTAATCAATCCTCAGACATGAATCCATGAGAGAAAAACTGGATCCCTAAATACTCAAACCTTAGACATAACATCATAGGCCCCCTAAATACAAAGAGATAGCTTAATGATTAAAGAAATACTGGACAATAATTACTGGAACCTTAGGATAATTTCCTTTGAACTTCCTCAAAGTATTATAGCGAACATACATTCCTTAATGCCTACTTCTAATTCCCCAAAAATATATGGTCTCATTTGGAGCATAAACCCTAGTGGGTTGTTTACCACAAGCTCTTGTTACAAATTAATTGAACCACAATCCACCCCTAATGCTTTCTTTAATTGGCTCTAGGGAGCCAAGTGCCCCAGGAAAATAAAATTCTTCATGTGGAAGTGCTACCATACACGCCTTCATACTAGAGAGTAAAATTGGTACTAATATCGACACAAACCACGTTGTTTGTAAGGACAGTAAGGAAACTATACTCCACCTTTTTTGGAATGTATAATTTCTAAAACTTTTGGAAGTCATTGGGTGTGACATAAATGCTATAGCTCATTTTGATCACTGGGTAGACTTCCTATGAACTAGAAACCCTAGGCATAATTTTAAGCATGTCACTTGGGAAGAAATATTCCCCTTTGCAATATGGGCAATATGGCAAACGCGAAATAATAAGAATGTGAATAACACTAGCACACCCATTAATACAAAGCATATCCTCAAACAAGCCTTGGAATATCACTTCCTAACATCAAATACTTCTACTAACAATACCAAATTCAAAATACAAGTTAGATGGCAGCCCCCCTCCCCTCCCCCCCCCCACCCCCTCAAATTTTTTTTTGTATAAACTCAATTTTGATGTTGTGTTTGACCAAAACTCCCTCCAGGGGGGTGTTAGTGGAATAATTCACAACTCCAAAAGAGACTGGATACCAGGCTACTATGAAAAACATAACACCACATCTCTGATACAAGCTGAACTCCAAGAATTTCGGCAGGCACTTCAAGTCATCATCCATGAAAAAGCATTCCCAATCTAAGTGGAAACAGATGCAACGGAGGTCATAAGATTACTTCATGATGATTATCCCATTTACACTGACTTAATTTATGAATTCAGGTTGTTAATGGAGAAGGCAACCAACCAAGGGGAGATCACAATGAAGCATAGCTTCAGGGAGGAACCATGGTCGCTTATCTAGTAGCAAGAAAAGCTTTAATTTCTCCTCCTTGTAATAAAATTTGTTTCTTCAGGGTTCCTCGTGTATTTGCAATATATGTGTTTGGAAAAGATCAGGATTGTTTTGTGTACTATCGAACTTCCTCGGCAAAAGTATGTAGTAACTTAGCAGCACTAGGCAACGAGTGTGCCCTAGAAGGCATTACTATCCCATAGAGGGAAGTATGCATGAACGACAACGCTATGGGTCTGGTACCCTAGCAGACTATCCTTGTTTTTGTTTGTTATTATATATATAAATATCTTATCGTTCAAAAAAAAAATGATAAGATGTCAAGCTGGTGAATGATGGACCTTAAGGTTCATTGAACGTAGAGGCCCTACCAATTTGTGAATCATGTTTGGAAGGAAGTTTGATTAAAGGATGTTTCCCTTCAAAAGGAAATAAAGCTAGTGATAAGCAAGAATGATTCCCTTCTGATTAGTATGGTTAAATGAACATAACTGTAAGAGATAATTTTGAGTATTTTGTGACTTTCAAAAATGATTACTCAAAATATCATATATTTATTTGATGCACCATAAGTCTTGATGATTTATGGAACTCAAGGTTTTTAAAGGGTTAAACGGAGAAGCACCAATGAAATATATTAAGTTACTTCTATTTGACTATAGTGGTGATCACCTCTCTAAAGAGTAATTTTTGTAACTTATCAGTGTTGATACCCAAATTTTCCCTCATATATTTTCAAAGTATATGTACTTTCAAAATATCATTTCTGCATTGTTATCTAGTTTACAAAATGTATACCAACATTTTCTATATGTTTTTATAATTTTTAAATCAATAATATTAATTTTCTTGCATTTAAATTACTTGAATATTTATTAATTACTCCTTCAAATTATTTTGTGATGACTTAATTACCTTAAATTATTATTTGCATCCATAATACATCTTTCAAATATTTTTTACTTTTTTTATATAATTACACTAGTATTTTAGGACATTTGCACAAAATTTTCAACAATATCCTATATTCTACAACTTTGTTGTATTTGTCATTTTATTCAAGGTTAAAATAATATATTATATTTATAATCTTCTACTATTGTTTTAAAATATTACTTTCCATAAATACCATTTTTTATGATTTATTTAATTATTTTTTCCTTAATCTCCTATTTTAAAACCTAGCCCAAAATTGGGATTCATTTCGGACCAGACAAGCCCCAAATCCCTCATCCCAATCCAAACGCCCTTTTTATCCGCAGCCCAGTAAAAAAAAACCGACCTCGGTCTTCTCAAGTCCTAGACGTTGATAAAAAGTGATCAACGACTCCCAACACTACTCCTCGTTCTCTTTATGTCCCCTCACCCAAACCTTAATCCCCATTGATCTTCACCAGCCACCCTCAAATACCCATCCCTCCCACCGAAACCCTAGCGCCCCTCTAAATCTTCTCTGAATCCATCTCAATCATGGATTCCTTCCATGTTTTTCTTGCTTTTTATGTGTTACCGCAGTATTATTTGCAAGACTATGGTGTTACATTGTACTTGCCCCAATTTTTGAAAGTATTAGTCCTCAAATCAGATTCCACCACCTTCAACCTTTGAGATTTAGATGATGTTTCGTCTATATACACTCACTATCAGGCTATATCGCCCGATTCAGTGAGATTTTCGACCATCTGTGTTTACCTTTTGAACTAGGGTTTTATTTTTTATATCTTAAATTGATTCTGAATGATTTACATGCTTCTATTTCCTTTATGTTAGATGAATTATGTTTCCTTGTTTGGATGTTGATTTTGGCTGCTATATATTCCCCATTCCCCTCTAGGACAGACTTTTAATCACCCGGATTCACTAAAAATCGAAGCTATTACTCTATTGTTCTCTTATTCTCTTGTTTTATGCTAAAATCAACCCATATAGGGGTACCCATCGAGCCATAATACTCGGGGTCACTGATGACATATGCGTCAACATCAAGCACGATAAAGTGCACAATTATAATTGTGGGAAGATGATTAGGAACAAACAATAATGAGAAAGAAAACCACAACTATGGTGCAATAAACAAGTCAACATCACGAGGGCCATCTCGCCCATATAGCCACGTGCAAAAAATCATGTAACCCTTACAACTCGGCATACCATAAGGTAGAAACACATAACATAAACCAAGGTGCGAATAACATCCATTTCGCCCGAGGATATATTTGTGGTAACAACTGCACAATAGCAAAGAAATCTGACCCCATACAGGATACACATTCTCATTAGGCTCACAAATAATCGCTTAACCAAATTCCGATAATTCCCAAATAGGTAAATAACCTTCCAAAAGTCCATAGCAATCTTTCTATAACACATACCATCAATCATCCATTTGTCAACATTTATTCACAAGTCGCAATCAAGGAAAAGTATGCCAACGAGAACATCTAGTTTCTGAACCTCATGAATACCAGAATCTCCATATTCAATCTCAATACCGCTACTCAAATGATTGATACGTCACTCATACTCTATCAAATTCCACAACAATACCCAGAAGTCACAACACAATGTACCTGCTAACAGGCGCACTCTCATTTGACAATAATAAATAGTGCTAGTTTTCTCTTAAACACCCCAAATCGTCCGTTTCATCAAAAAATCATATCTTCCCTTAAAAACTAAACCAAAACCTTGAACTCGCAACTTTCAACCCCACATGGCGCACCGCCACTAACATTCTAACTAGTGAAACTACGAAAATGTCATATCAAACTCTGAACCACAAGCAAATTGAACACCTCATCAACTGAGAACATTTCATTTAACTCAATCCAGGAGAACATTACCACACACAATATAGCTTCTATACATGTAGAAAACATCAACTCCAGCCATGGCCATAACCATGGTGAATCCTTCGGAACTTATTAACACATAATCTAGTTAATCTGAACTGATCTCTCCTAACTGAACCGAGTTACACAGACTGCCAACCTAAAAGTAAATAAATTTGATATTCTCGCTACGAATGAACCTTCTACGAATCTGAAGTCGTTTCTTGCGTATCTCCAATATTTCCATATACAATCATTCTTGACATAGAAATACCACAGATCTGGTCACCATTCATTACGGATCTCAATCATATTCATTCACAAATTCAAAAGTCCTTAAATACCACATATGATCTGGAATTCATCAGAATCTTCTCGATAACCACTCATCTTTCTCTAATCTTCAATACATATCCAATACACACCGAGAAACCAATGCTTCACCGGCACATGAGTATGCAAAGAAACAACCACGTAATCCCTCAGCCCGAAAATGAATACCACGCATGATCCTGCAATTCGATCATCAATACCAGACTCCTCCAACTTAGCTTGAAGCCATATAACACATCGTCCATAATCTATAGTACTATATGTTCATAGCTGCGATGACCCCTCAATGCAAATTAGTTGACAACTTCATAAGCTCAGGTGATACTGGTCGTACGACACTCCGAAGACTCTACCAAGCACACATCCACCTTGCAATAGTCAAGCGAAATTCCCCCAAATGCTCTAAAATGATAATATATGCATTCAACCGAATGGAAACCTAATACGAAACACAAGATCCAAACTCAAATCAATACCTTACAATGAACCCACAATAATCACAACAACTAGACCTCCGGTCTGTCTTCACAAGTCCATGGAATGTGCTTCGTACCACAAATGAATGACTGAAAGATCTGTCTCAACATTTGGTTCCAAGACTAGGCAACACATCGCGATGATAATCAAGCAGCTATAGACCTTCCTAACCCATCCGCAACATCACAAATCGTTGGCGCATAGAGAATACCGATGTAACGACCTGATCATTCGTTCTGAGAATTATAGCCCCATTTCCCCCGTCTATGCTTCTTTATGGAGTAGTTTTGGAGTGAAATGATCATTTAGATTCTTAGCTGGAAAGATAAGTTAGAATAGTCAACCGAAAGTTGACTTAGGAGTAAACAAACTTGGATTAGGATTTTCATGATTCTGTTAGATTCGTTTGGTGATTTTAGACTTAGGAGTGTGCCAGGAATGTAATTTGGAGGTCCGTGGTAGAATTAGGCTTCAAGTGGAGAAAGTTAGAAATTTGACGATTTTGGTCGTCAATGGAAAATTAGGTATCGGGGTTAAATGAAATTTCTGAAGTTGGAGTAGGTTCGTAGTATCATTTATGACGTATGTGCTAAATTTGAGGTCATTCGGACGTCGTTGGTGAACTTTGGAACGTTAGAAGTTCTTAGGCTTGAATTCGAGGTTGATTTGGTGTTTTGGTGTTATTTTGGGTGTTCTGGATGTTTGACTAAGCTCGGGTAGTGATTTATGACTTTTTGGAATTATTGGTTAAGGTCCCGAGGGTCTCGAGTGAGTTTCCGATAGGTTTGGGTTGTGTTGCGCTCGTTTTTCTTATGTTTGGACGCCGTTTCTTCAAGCATAAATGATATCATATTGAACAAATGAGCTCCGATTTCTTTTTTATTGAAGCACTAAGTCCTTGTCGTAATTAGGGACCCGTAGCAAGAAGAATCATCGAATTTGGACATAGTATGAAGATTTTATGGTCATTTTACTAAGAATTAGGTTGCCAGATTTTTCAGATTAATTACGAAATTGCTACTGACGGCGTATTTAAAAATCTGCACTATTTGCAAATATTGAAACCAACATATCTCTTTCATTACAAGGTCAAATTAGGTTATTCTAAAGCCTAACTTGACTAAAATTTCACAAGGAATCTATTGGAGGCATAAAAAGCGAGTTTTGGTATCGTTTGGCATGGGAAACGAGGCAGAATAGATGGCAGAAAAATATATAAAAAAAGATTTATTCTTTCGGTCATATTTTGAGTTAGGGAGCTCGGATTTGGGCGATTTTGGAGACCAAGTCCAGAGACGAGGGCATCGCGGAGTAGGATTTTTCGCTGTTAAAGTAAGTAACAGTTTTAACTCTGGCTTTGAGGGTATAAACCCGGAGAATTTGATATAGTGTGATTGTTTGGAGGTGATACCCACGCTAGGTGACATGCTTATGTGTAATGACCCGGCCGGTCATTTCGTGAGATTAGCTCCGTTTCCCCCGTTTATTCTTTATCATATGTTGCTTAGCCTATTTATGTTGTGTTGGGTCTTTTGGTTTGGGTTCGTCGTGGTCGTGGTCAGAACAGAGACACTTAGTCTCTTAAATTAGCTTAATAGTTGAAAAAATCAACTACGAGTTGATTTATTGGTAAACGACCTTGGAATGTGGATTTTATGGCTCGCATAACTTCGTTAGGTGATTTGGGACATAGGAGGTGTGTTTGGACGAAGTTTTGATGCTCGGTGTATAATTAGGATTGAATTGGCGAAAGTTAGTTTTTGGCGATTTTTGGTCGGCTGTGGAAAATAGGCTATAGTGGTCGGAATAGAATTCCGACAGTTGAAGCAGGTTCGTAACGTCGTTTTGGATATGTGTGCAAATTTTTCAGGTCAATCGGATTTGTTTTTGTTGGTTTCGGCATCATTAGCGAAATTTAGAAGTTTCAAAGTTCATAGGCTTGAATTTAATGTGATTTTGGTGTTTTTGCGTTGTTTTTTGTGTTTCAAAGGCTCGACTAAGTTTGAATGAGGTTATGGGATGTGTTGGTATGTTTGGTTGGGGTCCCGAGGGGCTAGGGATTTATTTTAGATGGTTAACAAAAGGGTTGGACTCTGGAATTTGCAGCAAAGTTGTTGTTGGTGTCATTATTTTGGCATGGACGCACCTGCGGATGGGGAGCCGTAGGTGCAGAGGTCATTGCGCAGCTGCGAAAAGAGGCCAGGCAGGGGGAAGCCGCAGGTGCGGGTGAGGCACCGCAGGTGCAAGAATTAGACCTTTAGTGGATTTTCGTACGTGCGCACCTTGGACCGCAGGTACGGGTCCGCAGGTGCGTATTAACTGGACATAAAGTATAAATAGGTGCCTCCCCGAAATTTTGGCATTTCTTCCATTTTTGCATGCTGGTTGAGCTAGTTTGGGAGCAAATTTAAGGAGGAATTTGAGAGTCTTAAGTGGAGGTAAGTTTCCCGTATTAAAAACTCGTTTCTATGTTTTTATGTGACAAATTAGGATTGGAATTTGTTGATTTAATGGAATAAATTGGGGGTTTAGGGCCTGGGAAATTGAAACTTGTAAACTAAGGTATTTAGGAGTTCTTTATGGTCGGATTGTAATGCCTTTTATATGTGTAGAATCGGGAAGGTATATTACGTCGATGTTATGCTCTACAATATTAAATTACGATGATGTTGCACCCTGTAGTATTGTACGTTGAATTTGTCGTAAGGGAATTGACATCAGTCCAAGGAAAAGATTAGTTGGAGATTATAAGGATTATGCTATTTCAAATAAGTCATATGTAAATTCGTGCAGGTGAAATGGGAAGCAAGTCAAAGGAAATGAATTTTCGTCAAAGTTTAGCATATTGAGATAAAATACGGGTCGAGTGTTAATACCCGATATTTTTGGACTAGTACTGTCACGACCCAATTTACCCTCTGAAAGTTATCGTGACGGCACCTAGTCTCTATGACTAGGTAAGCCTATAATTCGCGAAACATGACAGAATAATTAAAACAAAGCCAGAAAATAAAGAACTCAAATAGACATAACGTAGCTGCTCTGCATATACATTTACTTCCCAAAACTCGGAATGTCACCATAGTCACAAGCTCTATACTAACTGTAGCTCTATACAATGAAACAGTGGAAAAAAAATACAAGTCTTCTATGCCTATACTAGAGTAGAAGGGGACTCGTGGCATTCTGCGGACGTGGCAGAATTATCTCGCGGTCTCCTGGCTGCGGCTAGACGACTCCTACCCACGATACTGGGTACTGGTACCTGGATCTGCACATGGGAAAACATGCGCAGGAAAGGACGTGAGTACTCCACATTCGTTACTCCGTAAGTGCCAAGCCTAACCCCAGTAAAGTAGTGACGAGGTTAGGTTGAGGCCCTACTGAGTTTGTAAAACAAGTCAATATACAATTTAGATCAGTGAAAAATAGCTAAGCAATGGTAAACAAAATAAACGAAAACGGAAAGATTTAATAACATGAAGAGAGCCCTTGGCTTAGCACAACATATATCTCAACAGTAAATGTGCAATGCAGTACACGGGGAAAGCTCCCGGATCTCAGTCCGTAGGCCCAATTTAAATATGCTATGCAGTACAGGGGGAAAGCTCCCAGATCTCGGTCCGTAGTCCCAATTTAAATATGAAATGCAGTATAGGGGGAAAGCTCCTGGATCTCTGCCCGTAGTCCCAATTTAAATATGAATTTCAGTACAGATCCCGGACCTCGGTCCGTAGTCCCAATTTAAATATGAACTGCAGTATAGGGGGAAAGCTCCCGGATCTCGGTCCGTAGTACCAATTTAAATATGTAACACAGAAGTATTTAAATTATGGCTTAATTAAGAAATCCAAGAAAAAAACGACAGGTAAGGGTAGAGTAAAACTACCTAAGCATGTTGTGATTTAGTAGCAATTAAGAGGAAATCAAGTCAGAACAGATAGGCATGCTTATATCTTAGGCTATCTACTCAATTAATTTTGAAAATCGCCAAATTCCGAGCTCACAATCGATTTTGGAATTATGAAATTCAAACCCTCGGATTTTTTATATAAACTGCCCAAACATTCCACACCTGTGACACTGGGATCCCAACTGCGGAAACCCAATCGCAGGTGCGGAAATTTATTAAGTGGCCTTGGGTTGCACCTGTGGCACCCCTTTCGCACATGCGTGTCTGCACCTGCGGAATACCATCGCAAGTGCGGAAATTCCCTTAATGGCCTGGGATCGCACCTGCGCCTCCCCCTTCGCACTTGCGTGTCCGCAACTGCGGAAATACCATCGCAAGTGCGCGACACCAGAACCATAATGGTTCAGTTGTCCTCATTTTAACAAAAATCACCCGTTGGGCATCCGAAACAACCCCGTGACCTCAACCAAACCTACTAACTGACCCTAGTACCTTGTTCAAACTTGGTCGAGCCTTAAAAAAACATCTCATAACATCAAAATCATCAATTTTGCAGAGGTTCAAGTCTAAGAAATTAGGAAAATTCTAGAATTCACATCCGATGCTGAAACACGTCTAAACTCGTTCGAATGACCTCAAATCTTGTACACCAGTCATAAATGACATTGCGGAACTGGGGTCGCTTTCGGAAATCCATTCCGAGTCCGATATCAAAATCTCACCTATCGGACGAAATCGCCGAAATTCTAACTTTCGCCAATTCAAGCCTAAATTCACAACCGACCTCTAAAACACATACAGAACACGCTCCTATCCCCGAAAACACCCACCGAAGCTGACGGAGTCGATGGAATTCCATTCCGGATCCGTCTTCACACAGCTCTAGCTACGGTCAGATTTCTAAAGCTAGATTCCACATTTATGGACTATGTGTCCAAAATCACCCCGGAATTCATCACTCAATGCTCCGACAAGTTCCAATAAAATAAATAGACATAGGAGAAGCGGTAAATTGGGGATCGGGGTGCAAATTCTTAAAACGCCCAACCGGGTCGTTACATCCTCCCCCTCTTAAGAAAATCGTTCGTCCTCGAATGAGCATAGAAACATACCTGAAGCTGGGAAAAGATGAGGGTACTGACACTGCATATCTTGCTCGGTCTCCTAAGTCGCCTCCTTGACTGGCTGGCTCCTCCACTGAACCTTGACTGATGCAATATCCTTTGACCTGATCTTTCTGACCTGCATGTCCAATATAGCCACAAGCTCCTCAACATATGATAGATGCTTGTCCAATTGGACTGAGCTGATATCCAAGACATGAGTCGAGTCACCGTGATACTTCCGGAACATGGAGACGTGCAACACCGGATGAACCCCTGCTAGGCTGGGAGGCAGAGATAGGTCATAAGCAACCTCCCCAACGCGTCGTAACACCTTAAAAGGGCAGCACTTGAGGACCCTGCTTCAAACATTGAGGGAGAATAAGTTGTATGCCAAGTTTTCTAAGTGTGATTTTTTGCTTGATTATATGGCATTCCTAGGCCACTCGGATGGGACCAAGGTAGATCCGAAGAAGGTGGAGGCGGTTTAGAGTTGGCCCAAACCGTCCTCAGCTACTGAGATCCTTAGTTTCCTCGGTTTGGCTGGGTATTATCATCGTTTTGTGGAGGGATTTTCATCCATTTCAGCGCCTATGACCAGACTGACCAAAAAGGGTGCATCTTTTATATGGACTAAGGAGTGTGAGGAGATCTTTCAGAAGCTCAAGACAGCCCTGACTACAGCTCTTGTGTTGGTTTTCCCTACCGATTCCGGATCCTATACAGTTTATTGTGATGCTTCAAGGATTGGCTTGGGAGAGGCGTTGATGCAGGACGGTAGGGTGATTGCATACGCGCCCACACAGTTGAAGGTCCATGATAAAAACTACCCTGTTCACGATCTCGAGTTGGCAGTGATTGTTCGCGCCCTGAAGATATGGCACCACTATTTATATGGTGTTCCCTGTGAGATATTCACGGATCACCGGAGTTTGCAGCACATATTCAGGCAGAAGCATCTAAATTTGCATCCGCGTAGGTGGTTGGAGTTTCTAAAAGACTATGACATCACTATATTATACCACCCGGGGCTTTCTTCCCGAACCTCATGACGCCCTTCATAGGCGATACCCGAAGTAAAACTCGATCACGAGTCATAAATGCCATGTCACGAACCTTCCGTTCTGCATAACTCTTCTGCCTCGACTGAGCTGTGCGAAGTGTCTCCTGAATCACCTTCACCTTGTCTAGGTCATGATGAACTAAGTCTATACCCAACAATCGGGCCTCGCCCGACTTAAACCATCCCACGGGAAACTTGCACCGCCTACCATACAAAGCCTCATACGGCGCCATCTAAATGTTGGACTAGTAGCTGTTGTTATATGCAAACTCTGCAAGAGGCAAGTATAGATCCCATGACACTCCAAAATCCATCACACAGGCATAGATCATATCCTCAAGAATTTGAATTGTGAGCTCGGACTGCCCGTCCGTCTAAGGGTGAAAAGATGTGCTCAACTCTACCCTGGTGCCTAACTCCTGCTGAACGACTCTCCAGAACCGTGAAGTGAACTGAGTACCTCTGTCAGAAATGATAGATACTGGAATACCGTGGAAGCGAACAATCTCTCTGATATAAATCTCAGCCAACCAATCTGATGAATTTGTAGTCAGTATTGGAAGGAAATGGGCTGATCTGGTCAGCCGATCCACAATCACCCAAATAGCATCATGCTTCCTCAATGTCCGAGGAAGTCCAACCACAAAGTCCATGGTGATCCGCTCCCACTTCCACTCTGGAAGCTCAATCTGTTGAAGTAACCCTCCCGGTCTCTGATGCTCAAATTTGACTTGCTGACAGTTGAGACACTTGGCTACAAACTCCACTATATCCTTCTTCATTTTTCGCCACCAATAGTGTTGTCTCAGATCCTGGTACATCTTCGTGGTACCCGGATGGATGGAATACCGCGAACTATGGGCCTCCTCAAGAATCAACTCCCGAAGCCCATCCACATTGGGCACACAGATACGACTCTGCATCCTCATCACCCCGTCATCTCCTATGGTCACATCTCGGGCATTACCCCGTCGGACTCTATCCTGAAGAACCAAAAGGTGGGGATCATCATACTGGCGCTCTATGATACGGTCATGAGGGGAAGATCGAGCAACCACACAAGGTAATACCCGGCAAGGCTCAGAAAACTCCAATCTCACGAACTGACTGACTATGGACTGAACATTTAAGGCCAGAGGCCTCTCAGCTGCATGAAGGTATGCCAAACTCCCCAACCTCTCCGCCCGATGACTCAAGGTGTCGGCCACCATAAGAAACGATAATATAATAACTGAAAGTAACTAGAAGTCAAAGATAATATGAAGATATGCTTACTTGCTGATAGTGACTCAACTATGTCAATATAATAATTAAAATAGTTGTCCAGCTCTATTAGCTTCTGTATCTCGACCAACTGGGCTCGCTCATAGGCGAGCGGCCACAATAGGCTCGGTATATAACATACCATATGATTATAGCTCAATGGTAATGAATATACTGTAATACTGTATATAAAGACTTTCTGCTCTCTTGATTGGAAAAAGGAAATACTCAATGGAATATGAAGTACCGATAAGGAGAATCTTGTAACTTACAATACTAGAAAAATATACGTAAATTTCGGGATATGAATTTTTATTTATGCCT
Source organism: Nicotiana paniculata (assembly GCA_005239505.1). Taxonomy (NCBI): domain Eukaryota; kingdom Viridiplantae; phylum Streptophyta; class Magnoliopsida; order Solanales; family Solanaceae; genus Nicotiana; species Nicotiana paniculata. Next base: position 77,633 of record ML314056.1, on the reverse strand, counting down.
CGTTATCAAACTCGTGTAATTATGAGATCATGCCAAAATGAAGGAAAAGCATAGCCCTAACATACCTGGATTGGAAAAAAAATCCATATAATATTCTTGGAAAAGGTTGCAACGTACCCCTTTAGAACCGCAAAATTTTACGGTTCTACGGTTCTAACCATTCTTGTTGGAAATGTTTAGTTGCGAAAAGTTTGGTTGAAGTCTTGAAGGATTGATAAAACCTGGTGGTAGTGTCTTGGTGTTCAAAATATGAATATTAAGTGTCTTTGGTACTTAACACATCACTTTTACAAGTCTTCAAAATATTAGGGATGATGTGTTTTCTAATTAATCACATTCCTTGCCACCTAGCCAAAATGACTAAGAGTCATTTGGTTAGGAATTGGCTTGCTGCCACGTTAAAGTTAAGGTTCCTCAAATTTATCCAATTTTTAATAAATTAATAATTTATTAATCTCCCACTAAGCAATACTAAACCAATTACCCACATAATTAAGAATTATCTCAAATTACTTACAATTCTACTTATTTTAATACACTTTATCTATCATACTATCATGGTCATATGGTACCTTGTGTGGCACTAGTCCATAAATATTAGGTATTAACACTCAGCCCGTATTTTATTCCAACATGCCAAACTTGGACAAAAATTCATTTTCTTTGACTTGCTTCTCTCTCACCTCTCACGAATTTACTTATCACTCATTTGAAATAGCGTAAGCCTTATAATCTCAAAATAATCTTTTCCTTGGAATGATGTCCATTCTGTTATGACAAATTCAACGTACAATATTACATGGTGCAACATCATCGTAATTTAATACTGCGATGTGTAACATTGACGTAATATAATACTACGAGGCAAAACATTCACGTAATACTGCGGGGCATAACATCACTCCCCCATTTGGAACATTCGTCCTTGAATGTTGACTAATTCCCTTATCATTCTCATAACCTATGGCTCTTGCGTATACTTTGTACTCTCCTTGCCATCTAGACAATTGTTTTGTGAAAAATCCAAAGGCCAGGGTATTCTCCCCTTTAGGCCTCTTTCCCACACCATGACTTGATAGAATTTCTTCCAACGTCGTAATTGTTGCTACCTTCTATCAATCAGCCCCTACGATACTGACCTTGTAAGTGTGCCTTTACGACTCTTCTCTCCTTTTCCCTCCGCCTTTTAGCCAATCTCTAGGCCTTACTTTGTAAACATATACAAGGCTTAATAGGATGCTTCTTTGGGCATCTATAGGTGTACTGAAGTTTTTCGCTCGATACTTTATAGAACGTGCGAATATGGCTATATCGTATTTCATAGACTTGGTTATCCATTCGTATGACTTTACTGCATCTACTTAGGTCATACTATACTATAATTCCTACTTCGATTTATCATTACTAACGTCTACAACCAACTCCATGTTACTCTCGTTGCGTATCTTTAAGAATGATGGTCTAATCTAATCTCATACTGTTAAACTTTTATCTATCTATTGTTGATTTACCTTAATGTTGATTCATCATCTACCACTGATAAATTGATCTTCTATGTTAAACCACCGCTAGGGATCGCGTCTCATTAGGGACTTCTGGAGTAACAAGATTGACCCACCTAGTGGTGATACTATACTTCCATAACCGTACTTTATAGAATCACATTGTAACATACCTTGTATGGGTATTTTAGTCCCTTACAATTCATGAAACCCTCTCCCCCCCCCCCCTTATTTTCTTCTTCAAATCATTACTCAAGCGAAATCCCAAACGTCATCCTTTATTTATCCAAATTACACCCTCATTGTGCTTCCAGAGCCACATTCTATTTCTTCTAAATTCTACTAGTCTTGGAATGTTTTGAGTTCATTCAGGCTATATTGAGCANTTCTTCCAGAGCCACATTCTATTTCTTCTAAATTCTACTAGTCTTGGACTGTTTTGAGTTCATTCAGGCTATATTGAGCTTTCTATAACTTAGAGGAACCATCAACTCATTTGTTTTCACGAGCTTAATCCCGAGGACTTATCCATTTTCGTCACTTTCTCACTTGCCTACTTCTTATCCTTACTCTAGTCTTTCTAAAACCTTGTCGTTCTATCATACTTTAGCTTGCTATCGATTCCCAATGCTTTACATGAACATTAAGCGAGACATCGCATCATCTCTAACTCTTCTTTTACTCTATAATTAGCCCTTTCGGTACTTAGAAACCATAGGGTGGAAGGTATGCCACTGACGATGCTGCTACCATTCCTGGATACTGAATTACAGTGCTTCTAGTCTTTTACATGAAGTATGGACAACTCTCATCCTTATATACTTGAGTATTTTGTATGTTGTTCACCTTTACCTTACTTAATTTTAAATATCACCTCATATTTTTCTATCTCTCTTTCTTAACCTCCCTCCCACATATGTATAAATCACGTCCACCATTTGAAGCTCTATTATGATACTTGCACCTCTGGGGCATACACAATTCGGTGGGAGCTTCATACTGACCTCTTATGAGGCTGGTACTTCTTCTAAATGACTTTATCATAGAGCCATTATAGAATATGGTTGTTGTGCTACCTCTCTTGTACCTCTAATATTAAGAGTTATTCTGCTATGTTCTCAATCACGATTCCTATAATTTTTGGGTCCTATTCGGATTCCTGATTTACTTCGCTGATGTAACTCTTTAGTTTCCTCCTTCTTCTTATCAGCCTTTATGTTGGCTTAAATTATCTTCCGATCCGAAGTTCATGTTATTAGTTAATCCTATTTAGCCTTTCATGGGCGCTGAGGATATGCATGATACAATCCTTTAACAATTTAATCCTTGGTTTATGATTTGGGCTCAATTCTTTCTTTTAACGTATATCGGAATCTTCTGTGGTTGTATATGCTTCATGTATAAAACTCTAAACCCTTAAGTACGTCCATAATGTAACCAATTCTAGATCATTGATAGAATAATTTCTTTCGTTTAATCTTAGGTTTCTTTCAACGTAAGCTATTACTTTTCCTAGTCCTTCTATACCCTTGTTGCGTCCACACTTAGCTTATCTTAGTGCCCACACACGTCATAGTTTTCGTGCAACTCATATGATCTTGAATATTATTTTTAATTTTACTTCTCGTTCATTAGCCACGGTAGGTGCTACTTTCCTTTGGAGTGCTTACAATGTTGTGAGATTATTGTTACACGACCATTTCCCCTTTAGGTTATTGTGCTTAGGTTGTAGCCTTCATCCTTATCTCCTCATCTAGTCTTTCGTTAAAGTACTTAGGGAGAACCATTGACTCTTGTAAAGTTGTGAGCTTATTATGGACCTTTTGATGTCCTTCTTTGCCTATAAGCATCCGTAGTTGCATACCTCCGCGCCCTTGTGCTTGTAGGGTTGCTTCTGAACTGATATTTTGACTGCATTCCCAGTGGCAATTTCTTTTATCCCCGTAACACTCATACGGTACCTTTAACTACCCAGACTCCTATTTGAATAAATCTCAAGTATTATAATGACATTACTGCGAGGCTGAATTCTCCATGTTGGTGTTTACTACATTTATCTTGCATGACCTGCTTATTTGTCTGTAACCTCTTGTCTAGTCATGACTAGGCTCTTCCTGAATCAACCACTAACTACTCGTTGGCCCATTCTCATATCCATATTCTACATAATCATTCTTGGGTTATTTTTTTTTCTTAACTTACCTCACGTACTAGCTCCTTATCTATCAGTAACATCCCGGGCAGGAACCCTTACTTCCTTTTTTTGACGTCATGCTTACATAATGTTCTGGAGTCATCGCATATCTGTAACATTTGACTAAGTACAATATCATCCCTTTCTCATTTTTATCGTGTTCTGCCTTTATCATTCCATAGTTACTAGATCCACTTAATTCTTACTTAATGCCACACCGTTCCATGTCTCCACCATTAGGGGAGTACTAAGACTTGGAGCTACGACGACCTGCCTATAGATGTTTTTCCTCTTCATCTTTGGCGTCCTTTCACATCATTAATAACCCTTACTCACCTTACGGTAATCCTTTTGTACCAAGGATAACAAAATTCCTCACTCGTGATGGTGATCCTTAGTGTAACTGGCACATACAGTCCCTTAAGCTTAACTTTGCTAACGTTGCTTTCTTTAGGGAAGCATCTTCCTAAATGACCATTCTCCGAATTCATCATGGATCTTCTTCAGTTGTCCATTTGATTACTGCCGGAACGCAATCTTAAATTCTCATGATGCTAAATATCATCAAATCACTCAGTTCCTATTTAGTTTTTACTTTATCTTATTCATAAGTCCATACTGAATTCTATTACTCTGGGGTCCAATTTTTCCTTCTGATAATCACATTAGAGTCGCGAACTTATTTCTCGAAATGAGGATGTGATGGTATGGCCTATACTCTTTTGTTGTCTTAAGGCCCATCATATGTCACCTCTTTCTTCATTTGACTATAGATTCTATAACACTCTATTGTTTCCATCCATGTATCACATCTCACTCATACTGATTCATCATCCCTCTCTGTACTTCCCTGCTAATACTTCTATCTATCACTTTATTCTGAAAACTTAAACTAGATATTCTTTCACTTTTACCTCCCCTTGATCCATCTACTGGCTCTTCAGGTTGCCTAACATTCTCCATATACTAGGGATGAGATCCATACTAAGGTATTATTTATCCCTTTAAGGTTTCTAGTTCCTATCTTTGTAGTACTCNAGCCGGATCGTGATATTATGTCCTTATCTTAAACTGTATTTCTTAGCTCCCATAGAGTATAACTTATATCTGTGTGGCCAATTGTCCATACCTGTGTTACTGTTGAAGGTAACTCAAAATTCTTATATCTCTTTTCCTGAATGGTTAATAAGGATAATATTCATTAGTTTGGTACCTCGTACCCTCTTTCACCTTGCTTCATTTACTTGTTGAAACTTATATTTATCTTCTGAATCTCTCATTGTCTTTCACCATAAAGGTGGACAGATATTCTTGCCTTAAGGATCCTTTTCCAGAAGCTCACCGAGTTCTTCTACCTAAACTCTTTCACAACTGCATTCAATCCCCTACCAACAATCTTCGTAAATGTAGGCATCGGCGTATTCTAAATAAAGTTGAGTTTAGGAAATTGTGTTCTTACAACTGAGCTCTACCACATGATCTAGAGTAAGAAGAAAGAATGACAATCCTAAATGCCATGTACGACACACCCATAAACAAGACTCTACTTGACACAAGTTGTTGACTCCCTAGGATAGAACTGCTCTGACACCACATTAGTCACGCCCCGAACCTGGAGGTGAGACCGGCACCGAGTGCCTCACCTATCCTTGTGTACCAACTTGGAACTAAGGGACTCTGAACATATCATATCATACTTTGGCCATGGGCCATATTGCAAGACAACTACGAATGTTGACTAGGTATTGATATAAAACTGGGCCAACAAGGCCATCATAACCATTACAGTTCACAAACCATCCAAATATACATACAAGGCCTGCAAGCCCAACATATTGCACTAACTGACAAAATATGTCTACAAGCCTCTACTTGTGGGTATACTGTGATCGGAACAGCTCCCCGACCTACTTATAACAAATATACATATATATACAAGATGTACATAAAGCTCTAGACCCGGCAATTCCAAAAGGCATGGAGCTTACCGATTAAGCTAAACTCGGACAATACTTAATATGGAAGTTTACCCGTCTGTCTGTCTGAACCTGCATGCATGAAATGCAGCGGCCCCAGAAAAGGGACATTAGTACGAAATAATGTACCGAGTATTTAAGGCAATATACTTAAAGATGAAACTGAACTGATAATATAATAACTAAAAGTAACTAGAAGTCAACGATAATTTGAAGATATGCTTACCTGCTGATACTGAATCAACTCTCTCAATATAGTAAGTAAAATAGCTGCCCGACCCTATAAATCTCGATGTGTATATATATATATATAACTGTTGAACCATAATAATCTCGCTCGTAGGCGTTCGGCCATATTAGGCTCTGTATCTCGACTAACTGGGCTCTCTTATAGGAACTCGGCCATAGTAGGCTCGGTATATAACTTACCATTTGATTAGAGGTTTCCCAATAGAGGCCTGCCCATCGATTATAGCTTGATGGTAATGAAAATACTGTAACACTTTATATATAGACTTTCTGCTCTCTTGAATGGAAAAAGTAAATACTCAATTCAATATGAAGTCATGATAAGGAGAATATTGTAACTTACAAGACTAAGAAAATATACGTAATGTTCGGGATATGAAATTTTTTTTATGTCTCATTATTAAACTCGTATAATTACGAGATCATGCCAAAATGGAGGAAAAGCTTAGCCTTAACATACATGGAGTAGGAAACAATCCGTATAATATTCTTCAAAAAGGTTGCACCGTACCCCTTTAGAACCAAAAAATTTTACAGTTCTGCGGCTCTAACAATTCTTGTTGGAATTGTTTAGTTGCAAGAAGTTTGGTTGAAGACTTGAAGGAATTGATAACGCCTGGTGGTAGTGTCTTGGTGTTCAAAATATTAAAATGAAGTGCCTTTGGTACTTAACACATCACTTTTACATGTCTTCAAAATATTAGGAATGATATGTTTTCTAATTAATCTCATTCCTTGCCACCTAGCCAAAATGACTAAAAGTCACTTGGCTAGTAATTGGCTTGCTGCCACGTTAAAGATAAGGTTCCTCAAATTTATCTCATTTTTAGTTAATTAATAATTTATTAATCTCTCAGTAATCAATAATTAACCAATTACACACATAATTAAGAATTATCTCAAATTACTTAAAATTCTACTTATTTTTAAGACACTTTATACATCATACTATCATTGGTCATATGGTGCCTTGTGTGGGGAAGGATGTAACGACCTGGTCGGTTGTTTTAAGGATTTACGCTCCGATCCCCTATTTACCGACTCTCCCATGTCTATTTATGTTATTGGAACTTGTCGGAGCATTGAGTGATGAAATCCGGGGTGATTTTGGACACAGAGTCCATAAATGTGTAATTTAGCTTTAGAAATCTAGCTGTAGCTAGAGTTCTGTGAAGGCGGATCCGAAATGGAATTATGTCGACCCCGTTAGCTCCGTTGGGTTATTTCGGGATTAGGAGCGTGTTCGAAATTTGTTTTGGAGATCGGTTGTGGATTTAGGCTTGAATTGGCGAAATTTAGAATTTCAGTGATTTCGGCCGATAGATGGGTTTTTGATATCGGAATAGGAATGCATTTCCAAAAGCGACAGCTGTTCCATAACGTCATTTATGATCGGTGTTCAAGATATGAGGTCATTCGGGCGAGTCTAGACATGTTTCGGCATCGGATGTGAATTCTAGAAATTTCCTAAGTTCTTAGGCTTGAACCTATGCATAATTGATGATTTTGATGTTATGAGATGTGTTTTTAAGACTCGACCAAGTTTGAACAAGGTACTAGGGTTAGTTGGTAAGTTTGGTTGAGGTCCTGGGTGCTTCGGGGTTGTTTCGGATGCCCAACGGGTGAGTTTTGTGAAAATGAGAACAACTGAACAATTCTGGTTCTGGTGTCGCGCACCTGCGATGGTATTTCCGCAGGTGTGGATAGGCAAGTGCGAAGGGGGAGGTGCAGGTGCGACCCCAGACCATTAAAGGAATTTCCGCACCTGCGATGGTATTTTCGCAAGTGCGGACACGCAGGTGCGAAAGGGGTGCCGCAGGTGCGACCCCAGGCCACTTAATGAATTTCCGCACCTGCGATTGGGTTTCCGCAGGTGCGATCCCAGTGTCGCAGGTGCGAAATGTCAAGGCATTTTATATAAAAAATCCGAGGGTTTGAATTTCATAATTCCAAAATCGATTGTGAGCTCGAAACATGGCGATTTTTAGTTGGATTTGAAGAGGAGGATCATAGGTAACGTTTTCTAACCTTACTCCCTTTATATATCATTAATCCCTGTAAATTTTCTCAATATAATCAAGGAAATTGGATGAAAAACCATGGAAATGGGATGAAATCTTCCCAAGTAGAAATCTAAGGATTTAGGGAGATTTAGACGTTGGATTTTGTTGATTCTTGTTCGAGTGGGTTTATGAGCGAATGGGTGTTCGAGAAATATAAATTTTACTCGATTCTGAGACGTGGGCTCGGGGGACTTTTTGGGCGAATTTCCTAATTTCGTGTAGTATCTTATAGATAATTAGCTATTTTGTTCCCTTGAAGTGATATTTACACTATGCAATCGATTTTGGCCACCAGAGTAAGATACTCATGGCAAGAGCTTGGTATTGAGTTGATTAGCGCAGTCCAGGTAAGTGGCTTGCCTAATTCTTTGTTGGGGACTTTCTCTTAGGCATTTTATACTAATTTTTGTTACATGGACGCCATGTACGCGAGGTGACGAGTGCGTACACGGGTCATTGTTGAAAAATCCTATTTTTTTTTACTCCTACGAATTCACACATTTTCATTCATATAATATTGTGTCTTATCTTAATTGAGTAGATAGCCTAAGATATAAGCATGCCTACCTGTTCTGACTTGATTTCCTCTTAATTGCTATTAGTCACATCATGCTTAGGTAGTTTTACTCTACCTTACCTGTTGTTTTTTTCCTAGATTTCTTAATTAAGCCATAATTGACATACTTCTGCGTTGCATATTTAAATTGGGACTACGGATTGAGATCCGGGAGCTTTCCCCTATACTGAAATGCTTATTTAAATTGGGGCTACAGACAGAGATCCGGGAGCTTTCCCCCTATTCTGCATAGCATATTTAAATTAGGACTTCAAACTTAGATCCGGGAGCTTTCCCCATGTACTGCATTGCACATTTACTATTGAGATATATGCTGTGTTGAGTCGAGGGCTCTCTTCATGTTATTAAATCTTTCAGTTTTCGTTGATCTTGTTTACATTGCTTAGCCATTTTTCACTGTTCTAAATTGTGTATTGACTTGTTTTACAAATTCAGTATGGCCTCAACCTGACCTCGTCACTACTTGACTGAGGTTAGGCTTGGCACTTACGGAGTATCAAATGTGGAGTACTCACGCCCTTTCTTGCACATGTTTTCCCCATGTGCAGATCCAGGTACCAGTACCCAGTATCGTGGCTAGGAGTCGTCTGGCAGCAGACAGGAGACCGCGAGGTAATTCTTCCGTATCCGCAGAATCCCACGAGTCCCCTTCTACACTAGTATAGGCATAGAAGACTTGTATATTTTTCCACTGTTTCATTGTATAGAGCTACATTTAGGATTGAGCTTGTGACTATGGTGACATTCCGGGTTTTTGGATGTAAATGTATATGCTTAGGAGCTACGTTATGTCTATTTGAGTTCTTAATTTTCTAGCTTTCTTTTATTGATTATGTCATGTTCCGCAAATTTTAGGCTTACCTAGTCATAGAGACTAGGTGCCGTCACTTTACCGTATGGAGTGTAAATTGGGTCGTGACAAGTTGGTATCAGAGCTTCTAGGTTCATAGGAGTCACAAGTCACAAGTTGGTTTAATAGAGTCTCGCGGATCGGTGTGGAGACGTGTGTATATATCTTCAGGAGGCTATGTAACTGTTAAGAACAACCATATTCTTTGGAATTCCTCATTGTCCTAGTTGATGTCATCGAATTCATAAACTCTATTTTATTCTTACTTGCAGATGGTTCATACCCGTACCGGACGTACTGATGACCAGGCACCCGAGCCCCCAGTCACAACCACCAAAGGTAGGGGCTGGGGTAGAGGATGAGCACGCGGTGCAGCCCGAGCACCGGATAGAGCAGAGGCAGATGAGCCCCCAACAGCTACATTTGGAGGGGCACAAGAGGTCTCTACTGTTACTCCAGACCTCCAAGAGATATTGGACCAGTTCTTGAGTTCCTTCAGTACTCTGTCTCAGGCGGGTCTACTCCCAATAGCTCCAGCTACATCCGAGGCCGGAGCAGGGACACAGACTCCCGCGGCCCGTACTCCTGAGTATAGGGTTCATATTGGGCAGGTCCTACAGTATATTCCTATGCCCCCAGCAGCTCTAACTCAGCATGAGACTAGAATAGTTGTTCCTGAGGCAGAGCAACTCCGACTTGAGAGGTACAAGAAGTACCACCCTCCTGAGTTCAGCGGACTAGCTTCAGATGATGTCCTGGGTTTTCTTGAGGGGTGCCATCACATTCTCCGCACTAAGGATACTGTGGATTGGGGTTTCTTTCAATGCTTTCCATGTGAGGGGAGCAACTTATCAGTGGTGGCGTGCTTTTGAGCTTAGTAGCTTGGACGAGGCAGCTTCACTTACTTGGGCTCAGTTTTACGATATGTTCTTACTTGAGTTTGTCCCTCAAAGCTTCAGGGATGCTAGGCGTGCGGAGTTTGAGCAGCTACGCAAGTGTGCCATGACTGTGTCAGAGTATGCAGTCTGTTTCAGCGATTTGGCTTTCCATGTGCCAGCTTTGGTTATCACTATCAGAGAAAGGGTTAGGCGCTTTATTGAGGGACTCCACCCCAGTATTCGGACCAGCATGGCTAGAGAGCTGGAGACCAATTTCTCAGGAGCTCGTGCACTACCAGCACGCTATAATAGGGATTTTGTAATCCACCCTGTTCATTCAGCTCTCCCAGCAGCCAGCGGTATTCCAGCTCTTCCTAGACCTCAGGAGCCTTATTACGCACCACCAGTATCTCGGATGTCTCCTGCTTTAGGTGCTATCACTGGCCAGCCCATCAGGCCAGTTCAGAGTCAGCAGCGGCCTCCATATCCTCCGAGGGGTTGCTTTGAGTGTGGAGACCCTCATGATATGATCAGAGATTGCCCAGAGCGAGGAGGGGCGCACCACCTCAGACTTATCAGGGTGCACCCCCTTAGATTTATCAGGCTCCACGTCTTTCACCAGGTCCTTCGACTATTCTTCTAGCCCAGCTGCTACCCCACAACCTCAGGTAGCTCGAGGTGGAGGTCGGGGAGGTTGAGGTCGCCCTAGACGGGGAGGCCAGGCCAGATACTATGCTCTTCCGGCCCGGTCCGAGACCATTGCTTCAGATTCAGTCATTACAGGTATTGTTCATGTTTTTCATAGGGATGCATCGGTATTATTTAACCCAGGCTCTACATATTCATATGTGTCTTCCTATTTTACTTCAAATCTGGGGATAGCCCGGGACTCCTTGAGTTCCCCTGTTTATGTTTGTACTCTTGTGAGATATTCTCTTATGTGGACCACATATATCGGTCATGTTTGATTACTATCAGTGGTTTTGAGACCAGAGCTGATTTGCGGCTACTTAGTATAGTAGATTTCGATGTTATATTGGGTATGGACTGGTTGTCTCCCTATTATGCTATTCTTGATTGTCACGCCCAGACCGTGACGCTGGCTATTCCAGGATTTTCGAGGTCAGAGAGGAGAGGTTCCTTGGAGTATGCTCCCCGCTGAATCATTTCTTTTGTTGAGGCTCGGGGTATGGTTTAAAAGGGGTGTGATGCATATTATGCTTATGTGAGAGATGTCAGTGTTGAGACCCCTACAGTTGAGTCAATTCCAGTTGCCAGATACTATTATGATGTATTTCTAGATGATCTTCCAAGTATTCCACCCGATAGAGACATTGATTTCAGCATTGACTTGTTGTCGGGCACTCAGCCCATTTCCATTCCTCCTTATCGTATGGCTCCTCCCTTGTTAAAGGAGTTGAAGGAGCAGTTGCAGGAGTTGCTTGAGAAGGGATTCATCAGGCCCAGTGTATCACCTTGGGGCACTCCGGTATTATTTGTGAAGAAAAAATGGCTCCATGCGTATGTGTATTAACTACCGACAGCTGAATAAGGTGATAGTGAAGAACAGGTACTCATTGCCTCGCATTGATGATCTATTTGACCAGTTCGGGCTGACCAATACTCCAGCAGCCTTCATGCACCTGATGCATAGCATATTTCGGCCGTATCTTGATACTTTCATCATTGTGTTCATTGATAACATTCTGGTATATTCTAGGTCCCAGGAGGGCCATGAGCAGCACTTGAGGACCCTGCTTCAAACATTGAGGGAGAAGAAGTTGTATGCCAAGTTTTCTAAGTGTGAATATTTGCCTTATTATATGGCATTCCTAGGCTACTCGGATGGGACCAAGGTAGATCCGAAGAAGGTGGAGGCGGTTTAGAGTTGTCCCAAACCGTCCTCAGCTACTGAGATCCTTAGTTTCCTCGGTTTGGCTGGGTATTGTTGTCGTTTTGTGGAGGGATTTTCATCCATTTCAGCGCCTATGACCAGACTAACCAAAAAGGGTGCATCTTTTGTATGGACTGAGGAGTGTGAGGAGAGCTTTTAGAAGCTCAAGACAGCCTTGACTACAGCTCCTGTGTTGGTTTTGCCTACTGATTCCGGATCCTATACAGTTTATTGTGATGCTTCGAGGATTGGCTTGGGAGCGGCGTTGATGCAGGACGGTAGGGTGATTGCATACGCGCCCACACAGTTGAAGGTCCATGATAAAAACTACCCTGTTCACGATCTCGAGTTGGCAGTGACTGTTCACGCCCTGAAGATATGGCATCACTATTTATATGGTGTTCCCTGTGAGATATTCACGGATCACCGGAGTTTGCCACATATATTCAGGCAGAAGCATCTAAATTTGCATCCGCGTAGGTGGTTTGAGTTTCTAAAAGACTATGACATCACTATATTATACCACCCTGGGAAGGCCAATGTGGTGGCCGACGCCTTGAGTCGTCGGGCGGAGAGGTTGGGGAGTTTGGCATACCTTCATGCAGCTTAGAGGCCTCTGGCCTTAGATGTTCAGTCCTTAGCCAGTCAGTTCGTGAGATTGGATCTTTCTGAGCCTTGCCGGGTATTACCTTGTGTGGTTGCTCGATCTTCCCCTCATGACCGTATCAGAGAGCGCCAGTATGATGATCTCCACCTTTTGGTTCTTCAGGATAGAGTCCGACGGGGTAATGCCCGAGATGTGACCATAGGAGATGATGGGGCGATGAGGATGCAGAGTCGTATCTGTGTTCACAATGTGGATGGGCTTCGGGAGTTGATTCTTGAGGAGGCCCATAGTTCGCGGTATACCATCCATTCGGGTACCACAAAGATATACCAGGATCTGAGACAACACTATTGGTGGCGAAAAATGAAGAAGGATATAGTGGAGTTTGTAGCCAAGTGTCTCAACTGTCAGCAAGTCAAATGTGAGCAACGGAGACCGGGAGGGTTACTTCAACAGATTGAGCTTACAGAGTGGAAGTTGGGGCGGATCACCATGGACTTTGTGGTTGGACTTCCTCGGACATTGAGGAAGCATGATGCTTTTTGGGTGATTATGGATTGGCTGACCAAATCAGCCCATTTCCTTCCAGTACTGACTACATATTCATCAGATTGGTTGGCTGAGATTTATATCAGAGAGATTGTTCGCCTCCACGGTATTCCAGTATTTATCATTTCTGACAGAGGTACTCAGTTCACTTCACAGTTCTGGAGAGTCGTTCAGCAGGAGTTAGGCACCAGGGTAGAGTTGAGCACATCTTTTCACCCTTAGACAGACGGGCAGTCCGAGCGCACGATTCAAATTCTTGAGGATATGCTCTGTGCCTGTGTGATGGATTTTGGAGTGTCATGGGATCGATACTTGCCTCTTGTAGAGTTTGCATATAACAACAGCTACCAGTCCAACATTCAGATGGCGCCGTATGAGGATTTGTATGGTAGGCGGTGCAGGTATCCCGTGGGATGGTTTAAGTCGGGCGAGGCTCGATTGTTGGGTATAGACTTAGTTCATGATGCCCTGGACAAGGTGAAGGTGATTCAGGAGAGACTTCGCACAGCTCAGTCTAGGCAGAAGAGTTATGCGGAACGGAAGGTTCGTGACTTGGCATTTATGAGTCGTGATCGAGTTTTACTTCGGGTATCACCTATGAAGGGCGTCATGAGGTTCGGGAAGAAAGACAAGCTGAGTCCGAGATTTATTGGCCCTTTTAAGGTGTTGCGACGCGTTGGGGAGGTTGCTTATGAGCTAGCTCTGCCTCCCAGCCTAGCAGGGGTTCATCCGGTGTTCCACGTCTCCATGCTCCGGAAGTATCACGGTGACTCGACTCATGTCTTGGATATCAGCTCAGTCCAATTGGACAAGCATCTATCATATGTTGAGGAGCCTGTGGCTATATTGGACATGCAGGTCAGAAAGATCAGGTCAAAGCATATTGTGTCAGTCAAGGTTCAGTGGAGGAGCCAGCCAGTCAAGGAGGCGACTTGGGAGACCGAGCAGGATATGCAGAGTCAGTACCCTCATCTTTTCCCAGCTTCAGGTATGTTTCTATGCTCATTCGAGGATGAACGATTTTCTTAAGAGGGGAAGGATTTAACGACCCGGTTGGGCGTTTTAAGAATTTGCGCCCCGATCCCCAATTTACCGCTTCTCCTATGTCTATTTATTTTATTGGAACTTGTCGGAGCATTGAGGGATGAATTCCGGGGTGATTTTGGACACATAGTCCATAAATGTGGAATCTAGCTTTAGAAATCTGAACGTAGCTAGAGCTGTGTGAAGATGGATCCGGAATGGAATTCCATTGGCTCCGTCAGCTCCGTTGGGTGTTTTAGACGCCGGATTTTGTTATTAGGCCAATTTCCTAATTTCGTGTATTAGCTCATACATAATTAGCTATTTTGTTCCCTTGAAGGGATATTCATATTATGCAATCGATTTCAATAGATTTGGGCCACCAAGAGTCAGATACTCGTGGCAAGAGCTTGGTATTGAGTTGATTAGCGCAGTCCATGTAAATGGCTTTCCTAATTCTGTGTTGGGGACTTTCCCTTAGGCCTTATATACTGATTTTGTTATGTGGACGCCCTGTACGCGAGGTGACGAGTGCGTACACGGGTCATTATTGAAAAATCCTTTTTTTTTTTTACTCATTCGAAATCACTTATTTTCATTCATATACTACTGTGTCCTATCTTAATTGAGTAGATAGCCTAAGATATAAGCATGCCTACCTGTTCTAACTTGATTTCCTCTTAATTGCTACTAAATCACAACATGATTAGGTAGTTTACTCTACCCTTACCTGTTGTTTTTTTTCTTGGATTGCTTAATTAAGTCATAATTGAAATACTTCTGTATTGCATATTTAAATTTGTACTACGGACCGAGATCCGGGAGCTTTCCCCCTGTACTGCAGTTCATATTTAAATTGGGACTACGGACCGAGATCCGGGATCTGTACTGAAATGCATATTTAAATTGGGACTACGGGCAGAGATCCAGGAGCTTTCCCCCTGTACTGCATTTCATATTTAAATTGGGACTACGGACCGAGATCCGGGAGCTTTCCCCCTGTACTGCATAGCATATTTAAATTGGGACTACGGACTGAGATCCGGGAGCTTTCCCCGTGTACTGCGTTGCACTTTTACTGTTGAGATATATGTTGTGCTAAGCCAAGGGCTCTCTTCATGTTATTAAATCTTTCCGTTTTCGTTGATCTTGTTTACCATTGCTTAGCTATTTTTCACTGATCTAAATTGTATATTGACTTGTTTTACAAACTCAGTAGGGCCTCAACCTGACCTCGTTACTACTTTACTAGGGTTAGGCTTGGCACTTACGGAGTAACGAATGTGGAGTACTCACGCCCTTTCCCGCGCATGTTTTTCCCATGTGCAGATCCAGGTACCAGTACCCAACATCGTGGGTAGGAGTCGTCTAGCAGCAGCCAGGAGACCGCGAGGTAATTCTGCCACGTCCGCAGAATGCCACGAGTCCCCTTCTACTCTAGTATAGGCATAGAAGACTTGTATATTTTTCCACTATTTAGTTGTATAGAGCTACAGTTAGCACAGAGCTTGTGACTATGGTGACATTCCGAGTTTTGGGAAGTAAATGTATATGCTGAGCAGCTACGTTATGTCTATTTGAGTGATTTATTTTCTGGCTTTGTTTTAATTATTCTGTCATGTTTCGCAAATTATAGGCTTACCTAGTCATAGAGACAAGGTGTCGTCACGATGCCTTTCGGAGGGTAAATTGGGTTGTGACAGTACTAGTCCATAATATCGGGTATTAACACTCGACCCGTATTTTATCTCAATATGCTAAACTTTGACGAAAATTCATTTCCTTTGACTTGCTTCCCATTTCACCTTCACGAATTGACATATGACTTATTTGAAATAGCATAATCCTTATAATCTCCAACTAATCATTTCCTTGGACTGATGTCAATTCCCTTACGACAAATTCAACGTACAATACTACAGGGTGCAACATCATCGTAATTTAATACTGTAGAGCGTAACATCGACGTAATATAATAATGTGGGGCATAACATTGACGTAATACTGTGGAGCATAACATTTTTGAAGAATTACTTCAATAAGATACGATGTATTACTCGTTAATGATTTTAAATTGTGTTATAATTACAAGTTATTGAGCTCCATACTATGGAAAGGGATCTATTATGTATAGCCTCCACTAGTGTTGAACATAAAATTATGATTTCCGAAATATTCCGTATGTTGATGTTTATGATGATGATCATGGAAAGTCAAGAAATGGAAAATTTGGAATATGAAACACGACCAACGTTCCATGAATGAAGAATCATAAGAATGGTCAAGAGAGTCGAGGAAATAATAATGTTGTGAATAGGTTTAAAGTACTAATGAAGCTAGATACAAAGGGAAAGGTTATGAGGATAATATATAATATATTTGTACGTTTGTTTCCCTTTTGTGGAAAACAAAATATTTTCTGCACTATCATTAGTCACTGAGGAAGGGTAGGTTGAAATAACCTTACCACGAAACTACAGGTGCCAGTGTAGGAGTGTGTTTTGATTATTCCCCTTATTTGGGATGAGATTGACGTGATAAGAATATTCCCATTCATTGGGATGAGATGATTGCTAGAAAAGGTTGATGTCAATCCACAATGCATTGTTGTGCGATGGCCTAACCAGTCGGGTCGTGACCGGACGCTATGCCGCACACATGGTGTATTTGGAAAACGTGCTTTTCATCATATCTATAAACTTGTAATATTTTTAAAATGATAAATGAATATCCTTTGAGTTATGGAAAAGAACGTGGAACACTTGACTCTTCTGATGTCTATCACTTCTACTGAATCTTATATTGTTAATGGGCAAGTTTGGGTAGAAGGAATCTAGTAGTCTAACTTAACCGATGTATCTCGGTTGAGCACCAGTTGCGCTTCGTGAGGTCCGGGCGTGAAATTCTCAACCATTCGCTGAGCCTTTAGAAATGACACAACCTTGCTAAGAACCTAATCAACATTACTCCTCCACTCCAAACGTGGTAAACCGGGTATAGCCAATGTCCCCGTCTTGTTGTGACAATCTACAATAGCATGATAGGGCGACAACTAGTTCATGCCCAAAACAACACCAGAGTCTTCCATATTGAGTGACAATAGATCAACTCTAGTCTCAAAAACACCAAATACAACTAAACACGATCGATACACACAATCAACAATAATAGAGTCTCTCACCGGCGTGGACACATAAACAGGAGAACTCAAAGAATCCAAGATATATCCAAATACGGAGAAAAATTAAGATGACACATATAAATAAGTTGATCTCATATCAAATAATATTGATGCATCTCTATGACAAACCAGAATCATACATGTGATGGCTGCATCTTATGCGACTGCCTCCTTCATATCCATAATAGCGTAGTATCTGCAATGGTCTCTTTCTCTAGGGAAACCTCTACCCGCGTGACCCCCACCCCTAGCTAGTTGTGCAGGTAGAGCAACAACCATGGTCTATGAAGTTAGTGGACCTGTGTAAATCCATGGAGCCTGAGTAATTTGTGTAGGTGCACCCCTTCTGAGTCTTG
Source organism: Nicotiana paniculata (assembly GCA_005239505.1). NCBI lineage: Eukaryota > Viridiplantae > Streptophyta > Magnoliopsida > Solanales > Solanaceae > Nicotiana > Nicotiana paniculata. The sequence goes on along the minus strand of ML314056.1, from coordinate 59,734 downwards.
GGAAGTCCCTCACCGTATGAAGGGTATCACCACACTTAAACCATGCTCTTAGTGGGGATGGCTGTTGGGACTAGCCTTCACCTAGTTGGTTGGACTGACTGCTGAAGGCAACCTGTGCACGAGGTACAGTAGAAAGTGGTTGAGCAAAGTGTGTAACCTGACACCTAGGAATAACCGGAGCACCACTAGAAACTTGAAGTGCTGAATAAAGTGGACGCCTCACATAGCCTCTACTATGACGGGCTATAACTGGAGCGCGAGCACCACTATATCCACCAGAAGCTCGAGTACTCATGGCCTCCCTATCGTGTCTCTCACGACTTTGCATACCCTCAAACCTCTGTGCAATCTATACAACTTGCTAGTATAGAGTATCTGTCTCCAACTCTCAAGCCATGATGAATGTAATATTATACCTGAGCCCCTCGATGCAGCGACAGATTCGCTCTCTGAAAGTAGAAACGAAGGTAGGTGCATGCATAGATAACTCACTGAATCAGACAGCATCGTCTGGCACTGTCATAGTACCCTGGCGCAGCTGCTCAAACTCCAAATAAAACAAAATAACGATAAGTAATAGAAGGCGGAGGAATAAATGGTATGAAACAAATTAATAACATAGTCTAATAATAGAATTGTAAGTGTATATATAACATAAAGAAAGCAATTAAAGAGGACCACAATAGTCATATACGGACAAAACTGATAACACAAGGAAGAATAAAAGCAACAAGAAGTGTCCCATAAATAACTCTTTACAATATGAGATAAACAACAAAATTGCGAACGAGGTAACGCCTCGTATGCAACAAGAACCACAACCAAGGTACCGCCTCATATACGACAAGAATCAAAACCAATGTACTGCCTTATATTCACTTTACACACTTTAAATCACAATTTTTTCTTATATTATCGCGGGAGCCTTACATTTATTTTGAAAATTTATATTTGTGAAATAGCTTCCCACATTTTATTACACCGTGTGGCTTCAAGTAGTTTCCCTGCTAGCAACGCGCGTATCAAGTCCACCTTGTCTCACAGAATTCGTACAACCACAAGCTTTATACCACCGCATGTGCATCAATATCACCACATAATCACAACTCGCACCACAAGTGCCCATACGCCACAACTTGCTAAAAGAATCAACAATACCTATGGTTCCACGGCAAATAGCCCATGACTCAAAAAGAATACGTATAAGAATCTCAACAATAACAAAATAAAAGTGAAATTCTCAACAATAAGGATATATCAACAATTAACAACTTCGCCTCAATATGATAACAGTTTTCTCAACTTCAACTCCAACAAATCAGCAATAAGATATTTCATGAAATAACAACTTCAATTACATGTAATTCAACAATTGAAATATGTAACAAAACACAAGGAAGACAATAAATTAAACTAAAGCATATAAGAGATAAGTAGTGAAACAAGTGTTAACAATGTCAAATAAAGCATGTAAGGGTAGATTAGCACAGGAAATGGTGGATTAACAATGAAAGATATAATCATGTTAAGAAAATTCTATTAAAATCATGATAAGACTCTAAAGAGCCTAAACCGGTCAAATACAAAATATATCCCGTGTACCCACTCGTCACCCTGCATACACAGTTTTCACATAACACAATTAGCACAACCAAACAAATTCCTAAGGGGTAGTTTTTCCACAGATAGATAGGCAAGATACTTACCTCAACTGGGCTAACACAACTCTCAAAAATTGTTGTATTCCTAAAATTAGTCTCCACACCACCAAAATCTATCAACTCTAGAATTTCTCATTTTTCAAAAAATTGACAAAGTTTCCCAATTTTTCCATTTTGATTCACATGATTTTGATGTTAAATCTAAGATGTATTGATGAACTATAGTTGGATATTTATTAGAATCACTTACCCAATGTTTGTATATGAAATTCCCATCCAAGCCGCCTCCTACCGAGTTTAGGGTTCTAAAATGAGAGAATATGTTGAAAAATCATGACTTTCAAAAATTTTGCTCTGTTGCAGATGTCGCAATTGCGACACTGGGTTCACAAATGTGAAACCTCAAAATTGCGAATAATTCCTCACAATTGTGGCGACTACCCTACATACAATGAGTTCACAAATGCGACAAATTGGTTTGCATGTCTCTCTGCAAATGTGACAATTTAGTCGCAAATGCGAACTACCCAACCGAGGCCTAATATTCGCAAATGCAAACAAGGTTTCGCAATGAGATCCCCCTGCCATGTTCACAAGTGCGAGGCAGGTGCTTGCAATTACGACATTAGAGCACCAGCACACCAGATTTTTTGTGATCAGTCCAAAACTATCTGAAATACGTCCAAAACTCACCCTAGCCTTCAAGCCTCCAAACAAATTATCCACACACGTCTAAATATATCATGCAAACTCGCTCCCACGATCAAAACACAAAAATATTATCTAGAACTATGAATCAAACACTGAAACCCATGAATGTTAAAGTAAATTTCAAGAACTTCTTGAATTACAACCAAGCGTCTGAATCTTATCAATGCAGGTACAAATAATACCATTTTTTTGTAGATATGTTATAAATAGCATAATGGACCTATTCCAACTCCAAAAACGAAAATACGACCCCCATAGCTAAAATTCAACCTACCGCCAAACTTTTCAATTTCAAATTGCCAAATTTAGGTAATAACACAAATCGACCTACGGACTTCAAAATTAAATTTTGGGTATATGCCACGTAAAAAATCACGATATGAAGCTATTAGGAGCCATCAAAATACTGTTCTTGGTCGTTTTCATAAAAGTCAACCATTGATTAACATAAATAGCTTTGGCTTTTATCCCAAGAATCAAAGGGTCCCAATCAATTCGAAATCTTCCCTGAACAAAATAAATCAACCTGTAAGTCATAAAATCATAAACACATATGCGTGAAGCACTAAAAGGGGAGAGGGGGCACAATCACACAAAATGACTGGTCGCGTCGTTACAGTTTTTTTACACCGGAGATTATGACATATATCCATGGACAGAATTGGGAAATTAGTAAATGTTGGAGTACTCAGTGCTCTAGATTTTAATAATTTTTATTTTTGTGTGGACTGAATTAAAGGAAAGCAGACTAACAAGTCAAAAAAAGGTGCGAAGACCAGTTCAACCATATTATAAATCATACATACTGATATATGTTTTCCATATATGGATGCACATAAAAATAAATATTTTATCACCTTTATAGATTATTATTGTGTTGACCGGATAGGTCATTTTGAGTATTAGCCCCTATCTCCATGTTCTGAGACCTCCGATAACTATGTTTTATGTTTCATGGTATGTGTGTGGTCCATGTCGCTTTTTTAAAAGCCTTTATGATAACATTTGAAGAAAACATGATTTCTGGTATTAAAAACAATTTGATTGACCAAGATCAATGCTCTGTAAAAATGTTCTCGGATTGGTATTTTGACGATTTCGGTAGATCTGTATCGTGCTTTGGGACTTGGGTGTATGCTTGAAATTAAATTTGGACCGTAAGTTGACTTCATATCTAATAGGTTCGGATTTTGATGTTAAAAGTTAGAATAGGTTGGTATTACTATTTGAAATTTGTGCGTAAAATTTGGTGTAATTTAGAATTTATTTGACATGATTCGAACGCTTAGATGTGATTCTAGTTGTTCTTGAGTTTACTTTGACGTTTAATTCATTTTGATTTTAGATTCATAGAATTTGATGTTATTTTAGTGATTTGATTGTAGGAGTGCATTCATATAATGTTATTACAATTGTGTGATCGTTTGGCTTTGAGCCCGAGGAGCTTAGATGAGTTTTAGAAGAGTTTTGGATGACTTGAAATGCTGGTGTAATGTGCAGTTCTCATGTCTGATGGAGATGTCGCATTTGCGAGCAGGGCCTGAGATTTGATAAACTCGTAACTACGAGGAAATGTTCGCAATTGCGAACTGCTCATGATCGCCTTTTGGTCGCATTTGTTATGACTTGCAATAGTGGATCATCTTCGCATTTGCGAAGATTTGTGCTGCATTTGCGAAGATTGTTTATTTGGATTGGCTAGTTCTATTCTTCTTTGACAGGGTTCGCATTTGCGACCCTTGTCTTGCATTTGTGATGCTCGCAATTACGAACAAGACTTCGTATTTACAACATCTGCAGCTAGGTAAAGGTGGGGATAATCGTGACTTAGTTCATTTTACACCTTTTCTCAAACCTAAACACTCATGATGTGATTTTTCCAAGAGACTTTTCTTCCTAACTTCATTGGCAAGTGACTTTAATCCATTCATTTACAATTCCCCATTACTTTTCATGAGATTTCAACATCAAATTTAGGATTTCCATGGTAGCAATTAAGGATTTGGGTAGTAACTGGATTTTGTAAAATAGAGTGTTAGAACTCGAATTGGGGTTGGATATCAAAAAAATTACATAATTGGGATCGAGGTTAATAGGTAATAGTGTTTTGGCTCGAACCTCAGGTTTTGACCAAGAGGGCGCGGGGTTGACTTTTGTTGACTTTTTAAATAATGATTGAAATTGAATCTCTTTAGTTAATGAGTCGTTTCTAAAGCTTATTTTGAATCATTTGATCGTTAATTTGCTAGATTTTGTTGGTTTGGAGACTTTTTCAAAATTCAATGACATGGTTGGTTGATTGCTTGAGGGGAATTAGGGACTCTTGAACTGTGTTATGTGGATTATGTGGGAAAACGGCATATATGCAAGGTGATAGGTGTATATATGTTGTCATGATATTTGTTTCATTTGTTTCATGATTTATAATTCTTCATGCCTTAGTTATTACATGATTTATTTGACTTCTATGACATATTTGTTACTTTTTATTTAATTATTCTTGTACTAAGTTGTTTGTCACTTCCATGACTCCATGCTTATTTGCTACTTGCTTCCACTTGCTTTACTTGCATACCTAGATTGTCATATTCTATACCTCACTTATTGTTTTGTAACCTTTTTTGCATTCTATAATGTGTTTCACTTGCATGAGTTGTTTAGTTGATGGATACCGATGAATTGGTAAAGTTTAGACTTCGAGTTGTTAGATATTTTTTATTATTAGGTGGTTCTTTATTGCCTTATAGATTTACACTCTTGATATAGAAATCCTTGTAAATTTTGTTATTGATTGTTAATGTTGATTGAAATTGTTTGGGGAGAAGGTTGCACGCTGCAACAGAAACTAAAAAGTAATGAATTGAAATTGTAGAATAAAGACGAATTATGATATTGTCATATGATGACATGGTGGGATCAGTTTATGCGTTGCAATAGATTGTAAATGTGGTATTTGTTTGTGATTGTTAGATTTGCCTCGGTACTGTGATATGAGACTTGTTATTCCGAGATCTCTAGTAGTGGAACTTCAAGTTTGTTGTCATGAGTTGACTACTTTACTTCCATTTCATGTTTTGAGTTACCATTATTGCGTACATGTTATTCTAAGTGGCTCGCCTTAGCCTAGTCACTATTTCGTCGAGGTTAGGCTCATCTCTTACAGAGTACATGAGGTCAGTTGTACTCATACTACACTCTGCACTTCTTGTGCAGATACCGTAGTGGGTCCCAACAATGCTGAGTAGGTCACAGTTAGACTCGTATTTGAATGGTTTGTCGGAAATTGTGAGTATTGTCGAGTTGCACGGTGTAGACTCATATTTGACTTTTTGGTTGACTTTAAGTAAATGTGTAAATATTTGACCGTTATCGTTTGGATTTGCTTCCTACGACATTTTTTGATGATTTTGAGTTGCATTTGATAGTTTCAAGCCGTTCAGAGTGTGATTTGAGCGGGGTGACGCTTCTAGTGTATCGATTTGGCTTGTTAGAGGTAAGTGTCTTACCTAACTTTGTTGGGTGAATTTTTCCCAGTAACTGATATTGCTTGCTACAAATAGGGGTGATGCATAAATGAGGTGACGAGCGTATGTACATGTGCCAGGGTTAATCATGCTCGGGAGTAAACTATACGATTAATTATGCCTGGTAGAATTATGTCACCTTCTTATTTCATGTCTTCATTGTCTTATAGATTACTATGAATATGAAATAAATGCAAGAAACTATAATTTAGCTTATTATAATTTGAAATTTTTGATGGACTTTTGTGATATTATTGAATAATAAGATTCTTGAGGTTTATTAAATTGTTATTGGCTTGAAAGCCGTGATTGATGTTTATTAAAAATATTTTGTTAATCGCTCTCCTTGATGTTGTTCATGCTTCCTACCTTGCTTGTTATCATTATACATGTGATTGGTGAGTAAGAGTGTAAAGCACGAAGGGTGATGATGTGCCATTACATATACATTATTATGTGAGGAAGAGTGTAAAGCACGAAGGATAATGTCATACCATTTCATTTACATTATCGTGTGATGAATAAAGTAAAAGCACAAACGGTGATACTGTGCCATTTAATTTACATTATCATGTTTTCATTTACATTATCATGTGAGGATGATAGTAAAATCACGAAGGATGATGCCGTGCCATTTCATTTACATTACCATAATTTTATATTATCATGTGTTCATGGAATGAGGGGTGTTTATTTGTAGGCCATGATAAGAGACATGCATTATGCGGTGATACCTTTTCCTTGTGTATATATTCATTCCTTTATTTTTAGTTGTTACTGTTACACCTATGTATCCTATGTGACTTGTCATTGTTGTTCCGTCTTTATCCTTTATCTCATTTGTTGTTGTGTTGTCCATGCCTTCTATCTTTTTAACTTTCAAATATCATGCTTTCCGTCTAGTTTGTCATATCTACATATGTGTCATTTCTCATTTGTTGCACTTTCGTATAAGCCTTCTACCATGTTAGTTATTGGTGCCTTTTATTTGCTTAGCTTTTAATGATCATTCATTCCTTCATGGAAGTTATCTCTACATATAAGCCTACGAACATGTTAGCTAGTAAAATTTATGTTCCTCTATCTTAAATGCTATCGTTACTTATACGCCTTTTATCTAGTCTGTTATTGTTGCCCATATGCATTGTGTTGCTCGTTATTTATTCCTGTGTATCTCACACTTTATTGTTATTGTTATTGGAATTTCTTTCACCTAGTTGGTTTATTATATGTATGCTCAGTTAGGAAGAGATAAATACACGAAGGGTGTTTCTGTGCCAATTCATTACATCTACTATTATATAGTTGGTAAGGATGAGATAAATGCACAAAGGGTGTTGTCGTGCCAATTGATTTTATATCTTTAGTACATTTCTGACACCATGCAACTTACGAATTTACTACCATGATTTCTTCTAGTAATCATTTACTACCTCGCATAGTTGTTTTCTTATACTCTTATATGTTATGTTCTTGAATTGTTTCTATTTCTAGCCTACTGCACAGGTTATAACAATGAGTATCTTTTAACTAAAATGCAGTGTCACTACTTCAACAAGGTTAGACAGTGTACTTACTGACTACATGGGGTCGGTTGTACTCATACTGCACTTCTGCACCTTGTGTGCAGATTTTGAAGCTAGACTTGTTGTGTATGGCGGGATCTAGCATTGAAGATGTACCTACGTTCTTATTATAGATGCCACCTATCCTTGGTAGCTTTAGATATTGCTAATTTGTTTATATAAACTTCAAATAGGTGATGTATTTATTTGTACCAGCTTCTGCAAATTCTAAGTCTTAGAAGGTCACAATTTGTACTATCAGTCCTTGGGATTTGAATAGAAAGTTCATTATTTTTTCAATTATTCCTTATTACTTGATTGGAGTTATTTGATTGTATTTGGCTTACCTAGCAGGCCGGGTCATGTGCCATCATAAATAGGCGGATTTTGGGTCGTGACAAGTTGGTATCCGAGCTCTAGGTTCATAAGTTCAACGAGCCATGAGCAAGTGTCTAGTAGAGTCTTGCGAGTTGGTATGATGACGTCCATGCCTCTGTTCGATAGGCAACATGGCATTTAGGGAAATTTCCGTTCTTTGTTTCCTCATTGTAAGACCTTGTTTCAGCTGGAAACCTACGACTTTGATTCTTCCTATTCGTTCGTATGCGATGTTGTGTGCTAGGTTGTCATGACCCAAAATCCAACGATGGTTGTGATGGCGCCTATTGTGTTACAAGACAAGCATATTTCCCAAATTATTACTACTAATTGATTATAATAATTTAATAAAATATTTCCAATAATTTAATTCCTGATAAACCAAACCAACTCTAAATATAAATAATATAAAATATGGAAACGAGTCCCAAACATCAGGGTGTCACCAAGTCATGAGTGTCTAAAACTATGAACTAAGATATATAAATGTCTAACTATCAATACAATTCTAAAGAAGAAATAATAAAAGGAGTAACAAGGTCCTGCGGACGCTAGCAGCTACCTTGCAATTTCCACAGATAGTCGGCCTGAACTCAACGATCGTCGCGCTTTAACTCAGCTGGATTTGCACATAAAGTGCAGGGTGTAGTATGAGTACAACTGACTCAGTAGTAACATAAATAACTAAGGAACTGAGTAGTAGTGACGAGCAAAGCAAAACCGTCCAATTATTTATTCTTATAATTTACAATAAACATGAATAAACCAGTAAATTCCATAAAACCAACAAATGACACAAAGAAATTAACAGGTAAATGCAGCAACAACAGAAGTAAATGCAGCCTCACAACAATGTCACTCCATCACTCAGCACTCGCACTTAACACTCAACACTCTGCACTCACATGGGGTGTGTACAGACTCTGGAAAGGCTGCGAAAGCCCTAGCGCTAAGCACAGACAACTCACGTGCCACAATATCAATACCTGGATCCGCATGGTCAGCTCACGTGCTACATAGACAACTCACACGTTATGGTATCAATACCTGGTCCCGCACGGTGAGATCACGTACCACGCGGATATCTCACATGCTATGGTATTAATATACTCACAACCAGGCCCTCGGCCTCACTCAGTCATGTACCTCTCCGGCCTCACAATGCTCCACAAATAAGGGGACACAACCCACACCAAGTATCACAAATAAGGGGACACAACCCACACCAAGTGTCATAATTTCTATGACTGGGTACAAATAACATGAGCATGAATAAATCCTAAGCATGATATTTAACATGAAGGCAGACAAGTTTAACAACAAATAAATACGTAAACACAGATGATGGAAATTAGGCCTCACAGGACGGACCAAGACTAAATCCCTCGAGGTATACACCCACACTGTCACGACCCCAAATCCTAAGTCGGTCGTGATGGCGCCTATCATGGAACTACGCTAGCCAACCATTACAGACTATTATAATATTTCATAATTCCTCAAAATTTAGTAGATTTTAAAATACCAAAACGAGATGAAAAATTTATACACTTCCCAAAAACCTGGAGTCAACTTCCATGAGCATCTAGGACTGTAAATACAATGTATAACACGGTGACTTGCTACTACAAAAGCCTGGAGTACAAAAGAAAAAAAAACTATGCACTGAGGAAAGGAAAGGAGGTAAGCTGGGGACGGTGAGCAGCTACCTCGATCCTCGAACAAACTCCGACCGCGTCCGAAATTCCACTAGTCAGATGGTCTGGTACCTAGATCTGCACACAAAGGTGTAGAGAGTAACATGAGTACGCCAACTCAGTAAGTAATCAAAGTAACCAAAAAACATGAGTGTAGTGACGAGCATTTGTAAGTCATGTAAATCCATATAATGAATAACTGTGGAAATGAATAAATCAAGTCAGGAATCCACATACCGAATATTTCATAAAACTCCAGTTTCCATTTGAAAATCTCGCATAAAATAATTTGTCCAACCTTATGATCAGAGGCTCAGTGTAATGAAGAGTGAAAAATAGTAGTTTCATAAAATATAATCCCCTCGGGCACGGTATCACTCACAACAAAGCCTCTTGGGAAAGCCTCTCAGTCACTCAGAACTCAACTATCAGTATCTCATGCTCACACTAGACAGTCGTACTCAGCAAGTACTATGAATACACACAACGCCCGATCCAACACATATATTTATATATATATATATATCGTTGCGGCGTGCAGCCCGATCCTTATAACATACTATGCGGCGTGCAGACCGATCCATATAATAGTCGACCGCGCGCACTAGAGGTGTACAGACTCCAGAGGGGCTCCTACAGCCCAATCGCTATATTTTCTACGGCGTGCAGCCCGATCCAATATGTATATTCATGTGGCGTGCAACCCGATCCATATATAATATATTTATTGCTGCGGTATGCAGCCCGACCCATATATAGAGTATATATTGTTGCGGCACGCAGCCCGATCCATATGTAATACATAACATATATTGCTGCGGCGTGCAACCCGATCCATAACTATCCTCACATACTCGGCTCTCGGCCTCGCTCAGTCATCCTGGCAAGCCACTCGAGCAATTCATCTCAACTCACGGGACTCAGCCCAAATACCTCTCAAAGTTCCAAACAGTTTGATAATAGTGAAAATATCAACAAGTAGAAGACATGACTGAGTTCGCAATTGCTCTATTAGGATAGTGTGAGAATAGTGGAAAAGTACCTCTCAAGGTCTAAAAGGTCGGCACAAGGCCCCAAACATGGCTGACAACCCATAAACAAGTATAAACTTCTAAAATACAGGATATAGCAAGGCTTCAAATCGATTACGCGACTTAATAGTCTCTACGAGACGGACCAGGTCACAATCCCTATAGGTTCACGCCCACACGCTCGTCACCTAGCATGTGTGTCACCTCATTTACCAAAACAATATCAAATAACAGGGTGTCATACCCTCAGGTTTCGAGTTACATTCGTTACTTACTTCAAACCTGCCCAAAATCTACTCCGCGATGCTCTTGCCCCTCGAATTGGCTCCCAAATGCTCCGAATCTAACCAAAACCAAATTGACATCATCAGTATACACTAAAGGAGCAAATCCGAATCGAAAACTATCAATTATAAGCACAATTACCGAAATTGGCGAAACCTGAGATTCGGGCCACGCCTCGAAATTCGATGAATATTGTGTCACATAAATCCTTATCCCTTCCCGATTCTACACATATAAAAGGAATTACAATCCGACCATAAAGAACTCCTAAATACCTTAGTATACAAGTTTCAATTTCCCAAGCCCTAAACCCCCAATTTATTCCATTAAATCAACAAATTCCAATCCTAATCTGTCACATAAAAACATAGAAACGAGTTTTTAACACGGGAAACTTACCTCCACTTAAGACTCTCAAATTCCTCCTTCAATTTGCTCCCAAACTAGCTCAACCCGCATGCAAAAATGGAAGAAAAGCCAAAATTTCGGGGAGGCACCTATTTATACTTTATGTCCAGTTAATCCGCACCTGCGGACCCGTAACTGCGGTCCAAGGTGCGCACCTACGAGAATCCACTAAAGGTCAAATTCTCGCACCTGCGGTGCCTCACCCGCACCTGCGGCTTCCCCCTGCGTGGCCTCTTTTCGCAGCTGCGCAATGACCTTTGCACCTGCGGCTCCCCATCCGCAGGTGCGGCCATGCCAAAATAATGACACCAACAACAACTTAGCTGCAAATTCCAGAGTCCAACCCTTTTTTAACCATCTGAAATAAATCCCTATCCCCTCGGGACCCCAACCAAACATACCAACACATCCCATAACCTCATTCAAACTTAGTCGAGCCTTTGAAACACCAAAAACAACGCAAAAACACAAAAATCACATTAAATTCAAGCATATGAACTTTGAAACTTCTAAATTTCGCCAATGATGCCGAAACAAACAAAAACAAATCCGATTGACCTGAAAAATTTGCACACATATCCAAAACGACGTTACGAACCTGCTTCAACTGTCGGAATTCCATTCCGACCACTATAACCTATTTTCCACAGCCGACCAAAAATTGCCAAAAACTAACTTTCGCCAATTCAATCCTAATTATACACCGGACATCAAAACTTCATTCCAAACACACCTCCTATGTCCCAAATCACCTAACGAAGTTATCTGAGCCATAAAATCCACATTCCAAGGTCGTTTATCAATAAGTCAACTCGTAGTTGTCTTTTTCAACTATTAAGCTAATTTAAGAGACTAAGTGTCTCTGTTTTGACCACGACCACTCCGAACTCAAACCAACCGACCCAACACAACATAAATAGGCTAAGAAACATATGATAAAGAATAAACGGGGGAAACGGAGCTAATCTCACGAAACGACCGGCCGGGTCATTACACATAAGCATGTCACCTAGTGTGGGTATCACCTCCAAACAATCACACTATATCAAATTCTCCGGGTTTATACCCTCAAAGCCAGAGTTAAAACTGTTACTTTAACAGCGAAAAATATGACCGAAAGAATAGATCCTTTTTTATATATTTTTCTACCATTTATTCTGCCTCGTTTCCCATGCCAAACGATCCCAAAACTCGCTTTTTATGCCTCCAATAGATTCCTTGTGAAATTTTAGTCAAGTTAGGCTTTTTAATAACTTAATTTGACCTTGTAATGAAAGAGATATGTTAGTTTCAATATTTGCAAATAGTGCAGATTTTTAAATACGCCGTCGGTAGCTATTTCGTAATTAATCTGAAAAATCTAGCAACCTAATTCTTAGTAAATTGATCATAAAATCTTCATACTATGTCAAAATTCGATGATTCTTCTTGCTACGGGTCCCTAATTACGACAAGGATTTAGTGCTTCAATCAAAAAAGAAATTGGAGCTCATTTGTTCAATATGATATCATTTATGCTTGAAGAAACGGCGTCCAAACATAAGAAAAACGAGCGCAACACAACCCAAACCTATCAGAAACTCACTCGAGACCCTCGGGACCTTAACCAATAATTCCAAAAAGTCATAAATCACTACCCGAACTTAGTCAAACCTCCGGAACACCCAAAATAACACCAAAACACCAAATCAACCTCGAATTCAAGCCTAAGAACTTCTAAACTTCCAAAGTTCACCAACGACGTTCGAATGACCTCAAATTTAGCACACACATCACAAATGATGCTACGAACCTACTCCAACTTCAGAAATTTCATTTAACCCCGGTACCTAATTTTCCATTACCGACCAAAATCGTCAAATTTCTAACTTTCGCCAATTGAAGCCTAATTCTACCACGGACCTCCAAATTACATTCCTGACACACTCCTAAGTCTAAAATCACCAAACGAAGCTAACTGAATCATGAAAATCCTAATCCAAGTTTGTTTACTTCTAAGTCAACTTTCGGTTGACTATTCTAAGTTATCTTTCCAGCTAAGAATCTAAATGATCATTTCACTCCAAAACTACTCCATAAAGAAGCATAGATGGGGGAAATGGGGATATAATTCTCAGAACGAATGATCAGGTCGTTACATCGGTATCCTCTGTGCGCCAACGATTTGTGATGTTGCGGATGGGTTAGGAAGGTCTATAGATGATTCATTATCATCGCGATGTGTTGCCTAGTCTTGGAACTAAATTGTTAAGATAGATCTTTCAGTCATTCATTTGTGGTACGAAGCACATTCCATGGACTTGTGAAGACGGACCGGTGGTCTAGTTGTTGTGATTATTCTGGGTTCATTGTAACGTATTGATTTGAGTTTGGATCTTGTGTTTCGTATTAGGTTTCCATTCGGTTGAATGCATATATTATCATTTTAGAGCATTTGGGGGAATTTTGCTTGACTATTGCAAGGTGGATGTGTGCTTGGTAGAGTCTTCGGAGTGTCGTACGACCAGTATCACCTGAGCTTATGAAGTTGTCAACTAATTTGCATTGAGGGATCATCGCAGCTATGAACATATGGTACTATAGATTATGGACGATGTGTTATATGGCTTCAAGCTAGGTTGGAGGAGTCTGGTATTGATGATCGAATTGCAGGATCATGCGTGGTATTCATTTTCGGGCTGAGGGATTGTGTGGTTGTTTCTTTGAATAGTCATGTGCTGGTGAAGCATTGGTTTCTCGGTGTGTATTGGATATGTATTGAAGATTAGAGAAAGATGAGTGGTTATCGAGAAGATTCTGATGAATTCCAGATCATATGTGGTATTTAAGGACTTTTGAATTTGTGAATGAATAGGATTGAGATCGGTAATGAATGGTAACCAGATCTGTGGTATTTCTATGTCAAGAATGATTGTATATTGAAATATTGGAGATACGCAAGAAATGACTTCAGATTCGTAGAACGTTTATTCGTAGCGAGAATATCAAATTTATTTACTTTTAGGTTGGCAGTCTGTGTAACTCGGTTCAGTTAGCAGAGATCAGTTCAGATTAACTCGATTATGTGTTAATGAGTTCCGAAGGATTCACCATGGTTATGGCCATGGCTGGAGTTGATGTTCTCTACATGTATAGAAGCTATATTGTGTGTGGTAATGTTCTCCTGGATTGAGTTAAATGAAATGTTCTCAGTTGATGAGGTGTTCAATTTGCTTGTGGTTCAGAGTTTGATATGAGATTTTCGTAGTTTCAGTAGTTAGAATGTTAGTGGTGGTGCGCCATGTGGGGTTGAAAGTTGCGACTTCAAGGTTTTGGTTTAGTTTTTAAGGGAAGATATGATTTTTTGATGAAACGGACGATTTGGGGGTGTTTAAGAGAAAACTAGCACTATTTATTATTGCCGGATGAGAGTGCGCCTGTTAGCAGGTACAATGTGTTGTGACTTTTTGGTATTGTTGTGGAATTTGATAGAGTATGAGTGACGTATCAACCATTTGAGTAGCGGTATTGAGATTGAATATGGAGATTCTGGTATTCATGAGGTTCAAAAACTAGATGTTCTCGTCGGCATACTTTTCCTTGATTGCGACTTGTGAATAAATGTTGACAAATGGATGATTGATGGTATGTATTATAGAAAGATTGCTATGGACTTTTGGAAGGTTATTTACCTATTTGGGAATTATCGGAATTTGGTTAAGCGATTATTTGTGAGCCTAATGAGAATGTGTATCCTGTATGGGGTCAGATTTGTTTGCTATTGTGCAGTTGTTACCACAAGTATATCCTCAGGAGAAATGGATATTATTCGCGCCTTGGTCTATGTTATGTGTTTCTACCTTATGGTATGCCGAGTTGTAAGGGTTACATGATTTTTTGCACGTATATTGTAATTTAGTTTAGGCCTTATGGCTATATGGGCGAGATGGCCCTCGTGATGTTGACTTGTTTATTGCACCATAGTTGTGGTTTTCTTTCTCATTATTGTTTGTTCCTAATCATCTTCCCACAATTATAATTGTTCACTTTATCGTTCTTTATGTTGACGCATATCAGTGACCCCGAGTATTATTGCTCGATGGGTACCCCTATATGGGTTGATTTTAGCATAAACCAAGAGAATAAGAGAACAATAGAGTAATAGCTTCGATTTTTAGTGAATCCGGGTGATTAAAAGTCTGTCCTAGAGGGGAAGTGGGAATATATAGCAGCCAAAATCAACATCCAAACAAGGAAATAGAAGCATGTAAAATCATTCAGAATCAATTTAAGATATAAAAAATAAAACCCTAGTTCAAAAGGTAAACACGGATGGTCGAAAATCTCACTGAATCGGGCGATATAGCCTGATAGTGAGTGTATATAGACGAAACATCATCTAAATCTCAAAGGTTGAAGGTGGTGGAATCCGATTTGAGGACTAATACTTTCAAAAATTGGGGCAAGTACAATGTAACACCATAGTCTTGCAAATAATACTGCGATAACACATAAAAAGCAAGAAAAACATGGAAGGAATCCATGATTGAGATGGACTCAGAGAAGATTGAGAGGGGCGCTAGGGTTTCGGTGGGAGGGATGGGTATTTGAGGGTGGCTGGTGAAGATCAATGGGGATTAGGGTTTGGGTGAGGGGACATAAAGAGAACGAGGAGTAGTGTTGGGAGTCGTTGATCACTTTTTATCAACGACTAGGACTTGAGAAGACCGAGGTCGGTTTTTTTTACTGGGTTGCGGATAAAAAGGGCGTTTGGATTGGGATGAGGGATTTGGGGCTTGTCTGCTCCGAAATGAATCCCAATTTTTGGCTAGGTTTTAAAATAGGAGATTAAGGAAAAAATAATTAAATAAATCATAAAAAATGATATTTATGGAAAGTAATATTTTAAAACAATAGTAGAAGATTATAAATATAATATATTATTTTAACCTTGAATAAAATGACAAATACAATAAAGTTGTAGAATATAGGATATTGTTGAAAATTTTGTGCAAATGTCCTAAAATACTAGTGTAATTATATAAAAAAAGTAAAAAATATTTGAAAGATGTATTATGGATGCAAATAATAATTTAAGGTAATTAAATCATCACAAAATAATTTGAGGGAGTAATTAATAAATATTCAAGTAATTTAAATGCAAGAAAATTAATATTATTGATTTAAAAATTATAAAAACATATATAAAATGTTGGTATACATTTTGTAAACTAGATAACAATGCAGAAATGATATTTTGAAAGTACATATACTTTGAAAATTTATGAGGGAAAATTTTGGTATCAACATTGATAAGTTACAAAAATTACTCTTTAGAGAGGTGATCACCACTACAATCAAATAGAAGTAACTTAATCTCCGTTTAACCCTTTAAAAACCTTGAGTTCCATAAATCATCAAGACTTATGCTGCATCAAATAAATATATAATATTTTGAGTAATCATTTTTTAACGTCACAAAATACTCAAAACTATCTCTTACGGGTATGTTCATTTAACCATACAAATCAGAAGGGAATCATTCTTGCTTATCACTAGCTTTATTTCCTTTTGAAGGGAAACATCCTTTAATCAAACTTCCTTCCAAACGTGATTCACAAATTGGTAGGGCCTCTACATTCAATGAACCTTAAGGTCCATCATTCACTAGCTTGACATCCTATCATTTTTTTTTTGAACGATAAGATATTTATATATATAATAACAAACAAAAACAAGGATAGTCTGCTAGGGTACCAGACCCATAGCGTTGTTGTTCATGCATAGTTCCCTCAAGGGGATAGTAATGACTTCTAGGGCACACTCGTTGCCTAGTGCTGCTAAGTTACTACATACTTTTGCCGAGGAAGTTCGATAGTACACAAAACAATCTTGATCTTTGCCAAACACATCTATTGCAAATACACGAGGAACCCTAAAGAAACAAATTTTATTACAAGGAGGAGAAATTAAAGATTTTCTTGCTAGTATATAAGCGACCATGTTTCCTCCCTGAAGCTATGCTTCATTGTGATCTCCCCTTGGTTGGTTGCCTTCTCCATTAACAACCTGAATTCATAAATTAAGTCAGTGTAAGTGGGATAATCATCATGAAGTAATCTTATGACCTCCGTTGGATCTGTTTTCACTTCGACTGGGAATGTTTTTTCATGGATGATGACTTGAAGTGCCTGCCGAAATTCTTGGAGTTCAGCTTGTATCAGAGATGTGGTGTTATGTTTGTCATAGTAGCCTAGTATCCAATCTCTTTTGGAGTTGTGAATTATTCCACTAACACCCCCCTGGAGTGAGTTTTGGTCAAACACATCATCAAAATTGAGTTTATACAAATTTTTTTTTTTTGGGGGGGGGGGGGGGGGGGGGAGGGGGGCTGCCATCTAACTTGTAGTTTGAATTTGGTATTGTTAGTAGAAGTATTTGATGTTAGGAAGTGATATTCCAAGGCTTGGTTGAGGATATGCTTTGTATTAATGGGTGTGCTAGTGTTATTCACATTCTTATTATTTCTCGTTTGCCATATTGCCCATATTGCAAAGGGGAATATTTCTTCCCAAGTGACATGCTTAAAATTATGCCTAGGGTTTCTAGTTCATAGGAAGTCTACCCAGTGATCAAAATGAGCTATAGCATTGATGTCCACACCCAATGACTGCCAAAAGTTTTAGCAATTATACATTCCAAAAAACGTGGAGTATAGTTTCCTTACTGTCCTTACAAACAATGTGGTTTATGTCGATAGTAGTACCAATTTTACTCTCTAGTAGGAAGGCGTGTATGGTAGCATTTCCACAGGAAGAATTTTATTTTCCTGGGGCACTTGGCTCCCTAGAGCTAATTAAAGAAAGCATTAGGGGTGGATTGTGGTTCAATTAATTTGTAACAAGAACTTGTGGTAAACAACCCACTAGCGTTTAAGCTCCAAATGAGACCATATATTTTTGGGGAATTAGAAGTAGGCATTAAGGAATGGATGTTCGCTATAATACTTTGAGGAAGTTCAAAGGAAATTATCCTAAGGTTCCAATTTTTATTATCCAGTATGTCTTTAATCATTAAGCTATCTCTTTGTATTTAGGGGGCCTATGATGTTATGTCTAAGGTTTGAGTATTTAGGGAACCAGTTTGTCTCCCATGGATTCATGTCTGAGGATTGATTAATAGGCCACCTTATTCATTGCTTACAAATATTCCAAAGTTTTAAAACACTCTTCCAGGTGTTAGACCCTCCACTCGATTTATTACCATGAAGGCTGGTAAGGACTTGAGCCCAGAGAGACGTAGGGTTGGTGACAGTTCTCCAAGCAAGGCTGGTTAATAGAGCTAGATTTATGGACTTAGATTTTTTATGCCAAGACCACCAGTTTCTTTATCATTGGTAACCATGTTCCAATTAACTATGTGAATTTTTTTCTTATCACTAGTGGTAACCCATAGAAAATCTCGTTGAATCTTATCAATTTCTTTTAGAGTTTTACTAGGCAGGAGAGCTAGTCGCATTTGCTGATTGGGAATTGTATTAAGAGTAGAAGTTATAAGTGTGCATCTGCCTGCCATGGTGAGCCACTTAGCATTCCAGCTGTTAGTCTGGCTCGCATTTAGTTGATAATAGGTTGATATTATTTATGCCTAGGATGGAGGTGAGACATGGGAAACCCTAGATACTTACCAAAGGAGTCTCTAATCTTTATGTCAAAAGTGCTCATGGCCTTAACTATTTTATCATCAGTACAGGACTTAGACACAATAATTTATATTTGTCTTTATTTATGTTAAGACCCGATATACGACGAAAGGTGTCCATACTATTCCACATTGTGTTGAGGGTTTTGGTATTTCCACGACCCATTAGGGTTAGGTCATCTGCAAAGAACAAATGTGACAAGGGTGGGCATTTCTTAGATAGCACTATGGGGTCTCGATAAGTGTGTCAACTTGGTGCTCTATATTTTCTAAGAGAATCTCCATCAAGAGGATGAAAATATAAGGAGACACGGGGACGCCTTGGCGAATACCACGAGTAGGATAGAATTCTTCCGTTTTATTGCCATTTACTAAAATGGAGATACTACTAGTTGAAATACAGCTAAGTATTAGGGCAGATATTTTGGGAGGAAAGTTAAAATATTTTATGGTTCTGTACATGTAAGACCATTGTAACTTATCAAAGGCCTTTTCTAGATCTAGCTTTAGGATGAAGTTTTGCTTTCCTTTCCGGACGTTAAAACGTGTTAGCACCTCTTGAACAATAATGGTATTATCACTAGCCCGCCTATCTTTTATAAAGCTAGCTTGTTGATTATTAATGAGTCGTTTAAGAAAAGGCCAGATTCGATTGCAATGATTTTAGTGACAGCCTTGTACAAAGTGTTACAGAGACTTATGGGTCTGAAATTTTGTAACTGATTAGCATTATTAAATTTAGGGAATAGGCAAAGCTATGTTTTGTTAACCTCAGGAGGCATAATTCTACTCTGAACAATGTTTTGACACAACTTTATGACCTTATTACCTAAGATTGGCCAGAATTTCTTGAAAATGGAGGGGTGCAACCCATCAGGACCAGGAGCCTTGGTAGGTTTAAATTAAAATACTACCCTTCGAATCTCATAATTTTTTAGCTTATTATCGAGGGAAGTTAGATCAATTTTTGAGGAGGAAGTGTTATCCATCTTAATGGATGACCAATTTGTATTGTCATGTGAAGTTGTAAAAATATGCTCGTAGTAATTAATAACATAATTCATCAGGGATTTTTGGTCCTCTATCCATTTCCCTGTGTTATCCTTAAAAAACACGATATTATTTTTACGTCTACGATTAGTAGCTTGAATATGAAAGAACCTAGTGTTAGCGTGACCATCATTTAACCAATTAACCCTATAGCGTAATTTCCAATAATCCTCTACCAACTTAAGAATAGTGTCATATTCCTCGATAAGTTTTACTTCTATGTCTCTAAGAAATTGACTTGTATGGTATTTTGTGGAGTTTTGAATACCCCTGATACGATTTAAGGTTTTTCTTTTCCTAGCAAAAATATTAGCAAAGGTTTTGTCTCTCCATTCTTTCACATTTTTATGAAACGGTTCTACCCCTTCCATTATATCCTTGTTTGCCCAACTACTGGACACCACATTGGGAAAATATGGATGAGAGCACCAAAATGTCTCAAGCCTAAAGGGTCTGGCAAGGTTCCTATTAATAATATTATTATGATTAATTAGGATAGGGTTGTGTTCTGACTGTAGTTTGGGCAGGTGAGTCACTGTAACGTTTGAATAGGCTTCTAACCATTTATCATTAGAGTAAACTATATCTAGTCTTTCATAACTATGCCCTTCTTCCTACGACGGTTGGACCAAGTGTATTTGATTCCCTTAAACCCTAGATCCACTAGATTACAGTATTCTAGATATTTTATAAGGGATTTATCTCTTTTCTGATTTATGTACCTACCTCCATATTTGTCACTTGTGTCTACGACTTCCTTAAAATCACCACCAATTAACCACGGACCACTATAGTTATCAAATGTGTGTTGAATATTTTCCCGTAATAATTGTCTATATAAAACATTATTACTTGCATAAACAGTGGCAAATAGCCAAGTAAGTTTTTTAGACTTTACCTCTATCATCGCATGTATAGCTTGACCATTCCTAGTGAAGTTATTAACCGTCACCACATCATGATTCCACAGAATAACCAACCCTCCAGCTTGTCCAATGGCATGGACTTCTATCATCTCAGTGAAGTGAAAGTCATCCAGAATAGAGACATGACTTTCCATTTTTGTCTCCAACAATGCTACCATACAGGGTCTATGCATATCCATGAGCTCTCGAAAATGCCTCCTAAAATTGGCATTATTTGCTCCCCTCACATTCCAAATGATGATGTTGTTTGGTTGATACATTGATTGATTATTGTTGAGGATGTGGTTGGGGTTCCTCCTTATGGAGGGTACCAGTATAGCTACATGTTTCCCCACAGTTGGATCTTGGGGAGGACGGATGTCCAATGAGCATTTGTAAAGAGTGGTTGGGCAACTGAAGATACACCTTCCTCTCTAGCCTCTCCTTGAAGATTAGTATTTTTACCTTGCTTAGGCTTGAAAATGCTACTGCTGGTTCCCCCAAGTGAGGCAGATTGTCCTCTTCATCTTCTTCCTCATGTTCCCCTTCTTAGTTTTGCATGTTTGGAGCTGGGGCTTGTTCTTTCATTGGTGCTGGTTGTTGACCTTCTTGTTGGTCGTGCATGTGTTGGGGAGACCATTGTGCAAAGATTGAGTCGAGTAACATCAAGTCCTCCGATGCTGTCAGGACCCGAATTTTCCTCTGTTGGGTATCATGATGGCACCTAGTCTTAAGGACTAGGTAAGCCTAATACTCATGGAATAGCAACAATAACAAACAAAAATAAAATATTTTTCTAAAATAAGGAATTCCTTTATACAACGCATATTCCCAACACCCAGTAGTACAAGTCATATGCTCTACAAGGTTACTACAACTTCTAAATTCAACTATTCGGAAGTAAGTAAAACAGTGTAAATACAGAATAGGGAGGTGACTCTGAAGCCTGCGAACGCGACGACATGTTTACCTTGAGTCTCTTCAGCAAGAACTCACACAACTACTAACGATCGATACCTGGATATGCACAAAAATGAGTATAAGTCTAGAATGAGCACACCAAAACGGTGTCCAGTAAGTATCAAGACTAACCTCAGTGAAGTATTGATGAGGACTAGTAAAGACACCTACTGGTCAAATAAATTAATAGGCATAAATATAGGAAGGATAGGGCATGGCACCTATCTAAGGACTACAAAATATAGTTAACAACATAACAACTACAATGCGGAAATCATAAAACAATAAGGACAGGTAGTAACTCAAAACTGCATTAGTCTCCATACTAGGACTTAGCCACAAATACCATTAAAATGGTCAAAATCTTCGAGTGTAAACTTTCACCCGTAAGTTTCTATGTTGAAAGCTTTGAGGTAATATGCTTTTTAATGGGAAATTCTTTTGAAATATAATTTTCCCAAGAGATGTCTCTCAGAAATAGTTTTCTTCAAGATAAAAGCTTTTCAAATATACTTCTTCAAAGAAAGTGTCCTTTAAACATAGTTTTGTTCCACATAAACATTTTCCAAATATTCTTTTCCAAAGGGATATCCTTCAACATGGTTTTATTTAACATAAGCATTTTCAAATATTCTTTTCCAAAGGGATATCCTTCAACATAGTTTTGTTTAACATGAACATTTTTCAAATATTCTTTTTCCGAAGGAGTTTTCTTCAAACATAGTTTTATTCACAGTAATTGTTTTCAATTTGGACTTTCCAAATAATTGTCTTACAAACATAATTCCTTTTATAAAGTCTAAGGATCCCGTCTCGTAGTTCCGAATTTATCACACAATACAAAGGATCTCCCAGAATACGTCCGTAGTTCCAAAAAATTATGCAGTGCTAAGGGATCTCCGAGAAAACGTACGTAGTCCCAAAGTTAATATGTAGTGCTGGGGGATCTCCCGGAATACGTCAGTAGTCCCAAAGTAAATATGCAGTACAGGGGGATCTCCCAGAATACGTCTGTAGTCCCTAATTTAAATATACAGTACAGGGGGTGATCTACCAGAATACATCCGTTGTCCCCAATTTAGATCTGCAGTGCAACAAACAAGGACAACAATTATAGCATGACAGAAAACTCGTACATCACCACATCAAATACAAAAAAATCATGACAATGACACAAGGTACGGCGAATAAATCAATGCAAGAACTTCAACTCACAAAGAAACACTAGCACATCGTTCACAAGGAATAATCACGGTAAATAATAGTAAGTGTAAAGAGAACAGATTGACGAGGGAAAAACGGACAAGCAAAAAAATCCACAAATTCAAGTCAGCAATGAGAAGACAAAACAAGCCAATAATTCTAAGTAAGGACAAGTCGACTAAGATATAACTTATCTAAACCACTAATGAGGTTGAGCAATTATGAGGGATATTCAACGATTCAATTAATTATATGTAGTTTATGAAAATATAGTATGATGATAGAGAGGTAAAACCTATGGTTAAGTCAAATCAGAGTCAAGTAGGCGATAAGGGTGGATCCTAAATCAATTAGCTCTACTCAAAGCATGTAGAGGGGAAACTAGCAAATAAGGACTCAAGAATATCAAGAACAATTTAATATAATGTAAATATAAGGACCTAAGAACCCTAAAAGGTCAACCTTTTACAATTAAGTCCGAGCACACAATCGTCACCTCGCGTACACGGACAAAAATCAACATAGAAGACTCAAATCCTAAGGGGTAATTACCCAACACAAGGTTACACAAGATACTTACCTCAATCGCTCGGATATAACTTGAAATCACGTTCTTGCCACGATTATCCGACTCCAAGTGGCCCAAATCTAATCAAATCAATAGCATTGTGTAAATAATACTTCAAGCAACTAGTTTAACTAATAAATTCGAAGCTAAGAAGTGAAATTAGGAAAATCGCCCATAAAATACCCCGGGCCCACGTCTCAGAATCGGGTAAAATTTACAAATTATGAAGACCCACTCATTTATGATAACACTCGAACAAGAATCATCAAAATCCTACGTCAAAATCTAACTCAAATCTCGAATTTTCAATTGGGGACTTTTTCTCTCATTTCAAAACTTTTACTCTCCAATTCGTTACTAAATGAGGAAAAACACAATAGATTAATGCAATAAAACCAAATTCGAGTAAGAAACTGTTACCCACAAGATTCCTCTGAAAATCCATCAAAGAATCGCCTTATCCCGGTCTCAAAAGAAATTGAGTGAAAATGAACAAACCCTCGATTCTGCCCCCTTTTCTCACCAGCGATCCTCGCACCTACGGTCTTTTCCCCCACGTGCGCACTCCGCTCATGCGGTCCTACCAATCGCAGCTACGCATTTAGTTAAGTCGCAAGACTCCGCACATGCGCCCAGGTTTCACACCTGCGGGCTTGCAGGTACGACCAAATTTGTGCACCTGTGCTCCATCCCCAACTTCCCAACTTCCGCATCTGCGTTCCCCTTCCGCACCTACGACTCTCGCACCTGTGGCTTCCCATCCGTAGGTTCGGAAAAACACCAGAAGTCCAACACCAGCACTAGCCTAAGTTGAAAATCCTTCCCGTTGAGCATCTGAAACATACCCGAGGCCCCCGGGGCCTCGACCAAAACAACCAACCATTCCCATAACCTCATTTCGACCTAGTTGAACCTTCAAACTACATCACATAACACCAAAAATGAGGATTAAACATGAATTCGAGCCTAAGAACTAAGCATTCTTTACGAATATACAAACGATGTCGAAACACATCAAAAATAGTTCGAATGACCTCAAATTTGACACACTAGTCACAAATGACATTACAAACCCACAGCCACGTCCGGAATTCCATTGCGAGCTCGATATCAAAATTTCACATATCGGCCGAAATCGCTGAATGGAGCTTAAATTCTCAAAACGACCGGTCGGGTCATTACATTCTCCCCCTCTTAAAAAAAACGTTTGTCCTTGAACGTTCAAAGATTCACCTCGAACTCATCCAATCATTGAATGCACACTTACAACACACACCTGCAGGTGATCCCACGTCAGCCCAATCTACATAAGACTGACAACACCATAACAACAACAATATAGCCTTCCTACCAACACTGATAAGCCTTATACTCCAATTTCTGACCTTCTCTTTACTTCAAAAAGGCCCGATTCAAAATCCATATCCGGCATCATCCTCAACCGGCTATGTCAACGCATTCCTACACCCACAAGGTACGACCACACAACATAACGCACAACACACAGGCCCTTAATAACACTTCTGATCACAATAGCAGCTTGAAATCAACTCAACACCTACAATTAGCCTCATATCCAATAGAACCCTATTCCAAACCTCCATCACACTGATAATAATGCAAGAAAAATGAAGACCTCATAACTTTGACACCCGAATCACCAAGCCACAACTAACACCACCAGACACATACCCCGCAAGATAAAACTAAAGGAGCTCAAAACGAAAGTGACTGAATATGAAAGGATGAACACATAAGGAAACTACCAAACAAGCCCATAGGCACAACTCTCTATCAATACTGACCTACTAAAGCAATATAACAAGGAAGAAGCAAAGCATATGAACAAATCACAAGGATCCCATCCTGGTATAACTTATATCATGGTACACAGCCCGGTTCCAACTCTTCAAATCACATGAAATCACGAGGGTTTCACCCTCAACTCAAAATCACAAATAGGATATACATGTCCCACAAACTGGAACCTTTCACTAGATCATTTCCTTCAACAAAATTACAACATGTGTTGGGTCCCACATCGGTGGAGCATAAGAATCACAGCTAGTAACCACTACACTTAGGAATCACATCAAGCCTACCATACTGGACAACAGGAAATCACTACTAGTCTCATATATCTCAAAGAAAATGAATAGAAACAAACAATAGAAACAGGCAACCACTCACAGAATCTCCCAACAAGGACAAACACGAAAATAGAGTGCAAAGCATGAAACTCAGTCACAAAAAAAACAACAAATGAGGGAACTCGTCCCAACTAGCAAACCTATAATGAAATACAAATGGTTCCCCTCTGTAAACAATCAAAACAAACATGTACGATAACATCTGGCACCACCGACTCCAGCCTACTATACGAAACACATCGACGGGTCGGGCCTCCTCCACTTGGGCATCCTCTACTCACCTGAATTCCCTGCCGTAACACATCTGCCTGGAGCCTGGGACAATCTCACGCCCTGTGACTGGTATCTCCATACTCAAAAAAACCTCTCTACTGGCGTGGCTGTGGAAACAGTGCAATACGAGAACTCTGAGACCCACGAGTACCTGAAACCCATGCGAAGCCGGTAATGCAAAATGAACTGGCTGGCCCACAAAACCTCTACCGTGATGCACCCTACCTCTAAAATAAGGACTAATAGATCTCTCCGATCTACGAGGCCTCCTCGCCTCCCTGGACTCTCTCTCCTGATCTCATCTGTCCTCTCGCTCCCGGTCCCACATGACCCCTAACCGGCGAGTGATCCCTACTACCTGCTGAAAGAAACATATGACTCCAACTCTAAAGCCATGATGAACTGAATCATGCATGACCCCTTCAATGAATCTACAGACTTACCCTTTAACTGTAGTGACTAAGGTAGGGGCATGCATGGCCAATCACTGAATCTTATGGCATACTCTAATGCTGACATAGTGCCCCAGCGCAGCTACTCAAACTCCACACGCCATGCATCCCGAAGGGACTGAGGTACAAACTCTATCAAGACCGTCTCTGAAAACTGACACCATGTAAGTGAAGCTTACTCGGCCGGGCTACCTAACTCACATGGACACCACCACTAATAAGCTGCTCCCTGAAGCTGGAATGTAGTAAAAACAACCTCACTCGCCTCAACAATATCAAAAGTGCGGAGGATGCTATGGCACTCCTCAATAAAACCCTATGCACTCTCTGAAGCAATTCCGCTGAATGTAGGAGGGTTATATCTCTTGAACCTTGCCAATCTAAGATGCTCTCCCTACGATGCTGCTGCTCTGACCATATGCTGATTTGGAACCTCAGGCTATGTCATCATGACACCTCGAACCTGACCAACGTGAACTCACTGCTCTGGAGTGTGGTCGATGGGAGTTTGGGCTCCTCCCTCGGTAGGTGGAGTAACTGGAGTACCCAGAACCAACCCCGCCTGAGCCAATGTACCAAACATGCTTAGGAACTGTGCTAAAGTCTCCTGAAGTCCTAGGGTAACAACAGGCGCCTCCGGTGCCTGCCCCCCAACTGGAACTGCTAGCGGCTCCTCAACGGCTGCTCTGGTAGGTGTCCTAACTGCAGCACATGCTCCTCGTCGACCTCTGCCTCTTCCCCGGGGTAACGTCATTCGAAACCGCAGCTTGTGTCCTCACCATCAATGAGAGAATGGAATAATACTTTCGAACTTCGAGATCAATGAATTCGCACAATAGAATGTAGAAAGTGGAATTGTCAAAATAGTTCTATATCCCCTCGAAGATAAGTACAGACAACTTCGTACTGATCTGCAAAACTATACTAAGTTCGCTTATGACTCGCATCACCTATGAACCTAGGACTCTGATACCAACTTACCATGACAAAAATTTCCCTCTGTTGGGTATCGTGATGGCACCTAGTCTTAAGGACTAGGTAAGCCTAATACTCATGGCATAGCAACAACAACAAGCAAAAATCAAATATTTTTCAAAAATAAAGAATTCCTTTATACAATACATATTCCCAAAGCCCGGTAGTAGAAGTCATAAGCTCTATAAGGTTACTAAAACTTCTAAATACAATTGTTCGGAAGTAAGTAAAATAGTGTAAATACAGAATATGATGGTGACTATAAAGCTTGCGAACGCGACGACAGGTTTACATTGAGTCTCCTCAGCAAGAACCGCCACAGCTACTAACAATTGATACCTGGATATCCACAAAAATGTGCAGAAGTGTAGAATGAGCACACCATAGCGGTGCCCAGTAAGAATCAAGACTAACCTCGGTGAAGTAGTGACGAGGACTAGTCAAGACACTGTAATGACCCTGCCGATCGTTCCATGAGATTAGCCTTGTTTCCCTCATTTCTGCTTTATCATATTTTTCGTAGCCTGTATATGTTGTGTTGGGTCAGTTGGTTCGGGTTCGGAGTGGTCGTGGTGAGAATTGAGACACTTAGTCTCTTAAAGTAGCTTAATAGTTGAAAAAGTCAACTAGGAGTTGACTTATTGGTAAACGACCTTGGAATGTGGATTTTATGGATCGGATATCTTTGTTAGGTGATTTGGGACTTAGGAGTGTGTTCGGAATGAAGTTTTGATAATATTTATTAACTAGGTACCTCGTACCCTTCTTCATCTTGCTTCCTTTACTTGCCGAAGCTTGTATCTACCTTCTGATTCTCTTATTTATTTTTACCATATGGGTAGATAGATATTCTTGCCTTAGAGATCCTTATTAAAAAACTCAAACATCTTAGTGGACACATGATCTGCTGAAGACCTCACATTTACTCATCATACGCATGATGCAAAATCGAGTTCCTGTGGTTCAACTCTTCCACAACCATATTCTATCTCTTACCAGATGTCTTTCTAGATGTAGGCATCATTGTATTATGAATAATAGAAGTTAGGAGTTTCATTTCTTACAACTGAGCTCTACCACACGATCTAGAGTAAGAAGAAATAGTGACAGTACTAAATTCCTATAGCCTCCTACTTATAAGTGTGGTGCATAACACACCCATAAACAAGACTACTAGACACAACCTACAGACTCCCTAGGACAGAACCTCCCTGATACCACTTTTGTCGCGACCCAACCGATGGGCCGCGACGAGCACCCGGTACCTTACTCAATCGAGTGCCAACGTGACATAACTTTCTTATCGTACTATCACGCGTAAATGGGCCAAAAGGGCCATCACGAGATAACCAAAATAAAAGATAAGGGAATCCTAGACATAGGATGATCTAACATGATATAGAAACTTATACATGTGACATACGCGCCTATAAGGCTGACATAACAATTTGTAAACTCAAAACATAGGCCAACAAGCCCATATGTGTATCCATATACCTGACAATTGCCTACAAGCCTCTAAGAGTACATAAACGTCAAAAAGATCGGGACATGTCCCCGCCATACCAGTAAATGCATGTCCCAATCATACTGACCAATTGGCAACTCCGGAGCAAGTGGAGTGCAACAACACTTTCCACTGAACTGATATCCTACTAGGAAGAATGTCAACCTATCTATCGGGACCTGCGAGCATGAAACGCAGCATCCCCAAGAAAAAGGATGTCAGTACGAATAAAGTACTGAGTATGTAAGGCAGAAAAGCATAACTAAGAACAGTAATGTAAAGAGAGATGTAGGAGATACAACTTGTAGCATTTGAGTGCCTCTGAGAGATAGTGACATGAAATGTGTGATACATATATGTACATAATCTTTTAAAAACATCCGCCTCTGTGGGCTTCATCATCATCATATCATAACTGGCCTCGAAGAGGACTCGGTAAAAACATACCCGGCCATCATAAGGCTCGGTAGAATCGTACCTTGCCACGTGGAGCTCGGCAAACCAAACTTATTAGTGGTTGCAAAATAGGTGTCGTACTCGGCTGACTATAGAGCGGCTCAGTAGAGTAAAATAGATACAATATATAATGCATGTTGGACTCATGGAATCACGGTCTAAACCTTTCGGAGTGACGTAAGGTAGTCGCACCTTCAATTAACATTATGGAAATCATACCCTCAATATGAACTTCATTAGGACTCAAGGCTCATACATAATTTCTTAGAATAACATTGTAAGGAAAGAACAATATGGAGAACCTTAGTTTCTAGCAGTAGATTCATTATGAAATAGCGTATCTTTTACGTTCGTTTCACTTTAGATCTTGCCAAAACAAATGAAAGAAGATCCTTAACATACCTTATCAAAATATTTCTACTCACCAAGTTGAACTCGCCTCTTCTCACCTTAATCTAAAACAACGATAATAATACTATTATTAATTTACGAAAGGTATAACTATCTTACAACGAGCGACGAGCTTATTTTGTATACAAACGGGCAGCACCTCTCCTATAATCCTTACTTCCTCCAAATTAAAGATAACACCAAAAAAACAAGAACACAACAACAACAACATATATACATTATTTTCCAGCATTATATACACCATAAAATACTACAAAACAGCCCAACACACCGCAATCTCTTCATACACAAAATGACCACCGTAGTAGTGTTAAATGACCCAGAAATGTAACGACGAACGACCAGCACACCACCATCATCTATATGGTGTTTCTCCACAACCTTAATCCCCCAAAACTCCACAAAATAGTAGTGAAATACGCAGCCCGACAGCAACATAAAACAGTCCGCTACAACTGAATAACTCGAATTCACGGCTTCCGATCACCGTGCCGTGAGTTCTTACAAGTATAGAACGAATTACCATGAATTTACAGAAGAAAAAATAGATGAAATAGATAATTAAACTTAACTTATTTGTTGGATAACTCAACCCTTATCTTGGTTCTTCAAATTGTAGGTTTTACCCCCAATTAGAACTTGAAAGGGAGAGAAAATCTATTAGGGTTTGTGGGTAATTTTTCAGAGGAAGTTTGCAGGGGTTTAGGTCTGCTTGTTTGTGATATATAAGGAGGGTTATATTACAGGAGATAAGCCCTTAAATAATCTCTTTGGCCGACCCGAAATTGCTTATTTTTGGGCTCTCATTTAACCAAGTAGGTGACACACGTACTTGTCACCTAGAAGGTTGTGCAGTCTCGCGAAAATGCATATATCTCTCTACTCTGATGTCGTATTGACGAACGATTAAATGAGTTAGAAACTATACTCATAGATATTAAATTTTGTAGCTAGATCATACCTTAATTTCAAGTATATTGGGAGAAACGTTCATATACATTTGACCTAAGTTTTAACAAATTTATGAATGTAACTTGTTAAGACCTTTGCCAACTTTTGTTCCACAACATGCTTGACTTCAAACGTAGCACAAGACTATCATACGGCAAAATTATCTTGTATAAGCACCTACTTATCATGTAATAAACCATAGTCTCACCCTAAAGTACATATTATAACGTTCCAAACTCGTCGACTTTCAACGAAACTTATTTTCTTCAATTGGTTTAGCTTCTACGCTTTCCAACCTTATTGGTACTCTTTATTCATGATCTTAAGTATTTGTAACCTCAAAGGTAACATGATTAACTTAATTTATATTCTTCAAAATATAATCCTATTGCACATTTAGTCCCTTAAGCATAACTCTGCTCATAGTCCTTGCTTTAGGGAAGCATCTTTGTGAATGACCATTAAGGATAATTCTTCTATTGTTTATTCTATTACAGTCGAAGCACAATTTCTGAAACGATGCTGACTATTACCAATTCATTCAGTACTTAACTCCTGTTCAATTTATCTTGTTCACTGGCCCATACTAATTTCTATTGCTTTGAGGGTATCACTCTTCCTTCTGTTAATCACGTTAGAGTCACCAACTCATTTCTCAAAATGAGGGTATGGCTTTATGGCTTATGATTTTATTGTCTCAAGGTATGTCTCCTCTTTTCTTTTCCTTCACTTGACTATAGACTCTGTCATCCTGTCATATTTTGATTTATCATTATCACTCATTTATCACATCTTACTCATAATGTTTCCTTTAATCTCTTCATATTCTCCTACTAATATCTTTGTCTATTACCTTATCCTAAAAACTTCAACAAAACAGCCTTTCGCTTTTAGATCCCCTTGCACTGTCATCCTAAGGTAACTATTCCCCATTTTAGGATTCCAGTGCCTATCTTCTAAACTATCTAACATTCTAGTATTCATATCCGACTGTATTATTATAGAGTGCTCTATCTGGCTATCTCCCAATGAGAACTATTACTATGTCCTGCACTATCCTTCAAAAATTTAAGATAATGATAACAATCCATCCACAATTAGGGTTACTCTAACCCAAGCTGGATCCTGATAGCCTATCGTTCTCTTAAATTATGCAAGTTATCTCCCGTAGGGCATAATTGAGATGGGCATGGACAATTGTAGATATCTCTGGTACTGTTGAAAGTAACTCAAGATGATTATATTTCTCTGCCTGAGTTATAAATGTTGATAATCTTTATTAACTAGGTACCTCGTACCCTTCTTCATCTTGCTTACTTTACTTAATGAAGCTTGTATCTACCTGCTGATTCTTTTATTTATTTTTACCACATGGGTAGATAGATATTCTTTCCTTAGAGCTCCTTATTAAGAAACTTAAACATCTTAGTATACACATGATATGCTGAAGACCTCACATTTACTCATCATAAGCATGATGCAAAATCGAGTTCCTCTGAATCAACTCTTCCAAAACAACATTCAATCTCTTACCAATTGTCTTTCTAGATGTAGAAGTTAGGAGTTTCATTTCTTACAACTGAGCTCTACCACGCAATCTACACAAAGAAGAAAGAGTGACAATCCTACATGCCCTATAGCCTCCGTCTTATAAGTGTGGTGCACAACACACCCATAAACAAGATATTACTAGACACATCTTGTATACTCCCTAAGACAGAACCGCTCTGATACCACTTTTTTCGCGACCCAACCTATGGGCCGCGACGGGCACCTGGTACCTTACTCGACCGAGTACCAACATAACATATCTTTCTTATCGTACTATCACGCGTAAATGGGCCAAAAGGGCCATCACCAGATAACCAAAATAAAAGATAAGGGAATCCTAGACATAGGACGACCTAACATGATATAGAAACTTATACATGTGACATACGCGCCTATAAGGCTGACAACCCAAAACATAGGCCAACAAGCCCATAGAAGTATCCATATACCTGACAATTGTCTACAAGACTCTAAGAGTACTTAAACATCAAAAAGGTCGGGACATGTCCCCACCATACCAGTAAATGCATGTCCCAATCATACTGACCAATTGGCAATTCCGGAGCAAGTGGAGTGTAGCAACACCTTTCGCTTAGCTTATAGCCTACTAGGAAGAATGTCAACCTGTCTATCGGGACCTGCGGGCATGAAACGCAGCATCCCCAAGAAAAAGGATGTCAGTACGAATAAAGTACTGAGTATGTAAGGCAGAAAAGCATAACTAAGAACAGTAATGTAAAGAGAGATGTAGGAGATACAACTTGTAGCATTTGAGTGCCTCTGAGAGATAGTGACATGAAACGTGTGATACATATATGTACATAATCTTTTAAAAACATCCGCCTATGTGGGCTTCATCATCATCATATCATAACTGGCCTCGAAGAGGACTCGGTAAAAACATACCCGGCCATCATAAGGCTCGGTAGAATCCTACCGTGCCACGTGGAGCTCGGTAAACCAAACTGATTGGTGGTTGCAAAATAGTTTTTGCACCCGGCCGACTATAGAGCGGCTCGGTAGAGTAAAATAGATACTAGATATAATACATGCTGGACTCATGGAATCACGGTCTAAACCTTTCGGAGTGACGTAAGGTAGTTGCACCTTCAATTAACATTATGGACATCATACCCTCAATATGAACTTCATTAGGACTCAAGGATCATACATACTTTCTTAGAATAACTTTGTAAGGAAAGAACAATATGGAGAACCTTAGTTTCTAGGAGTAGATTCATTATGAAATAGCGTATCGTTTACGTTCGTTTCACTTTAGATCTTGCCAAAAGAAATGAAGGAAGATCCTTAACATACCGTATCAAAATATTTCTACTCACCAAGTTGAACTAGACTCTTCTCACCTTAATCTAAAACAACGATAATAATACTATTATTAAGTTACGAAAGGCATAACTATCTTACAACGAACGACAAGCTTATTTTGTATACAAACGGGCAGCACCTCTCCTATAATCCTTACTTCCTCCAAATTCAAGATAACACCAACAAAAAAAGAACACAACAACAACAACATATATACATTATTTTCCAGCATTATATACACCATAAAATACTACAAAACAGCCCAACACTCCGCAATCTCTTCATACACAAAATGACCACCGTAGTAGTGTTAAATGACCCAGAAATGTTACGACGAACGACCAGCACACCACCCTCATCTATATGTTGTTTCTCCACAACCTTACTCAAAAAATCCACAAAATAGTAGTGAAATACGCAGCCCAAAAGAAAGATAAAACAGTCTGCTACAACTGAATAACTCGAATTCACGGCTTCCGATCACCGTGCCGTGAGTTCTTACAAGTATAGAAGGCTGCGCAGTCTCGCGAAAATGCATATATCTCTCTACTCTAATGTCGCATTGACGAATGATTAAATGAGTTAGAAACTATACTCGTAGATATTAAATTTTGTAGCTAGATCATACCCTAATTTCAAGTATATTAGGAGAAACGTTCATATACATTTGACCTAAGTTTTAAAAAATTTATGAATGTAACTTGTGAAGACCTTTGCCAACTTATGTTCCACAACTTGCTTGACTTCAAAACGTAGCACACGACTATCATACGACAAAAGTATCTCGTATAATAACCTCCTTATCATGTAATAAACCATAGTCTCACCCTAAAGTACATATTATAACGTTCCAAACTCGTCGACTTTCGACGTAACTTATTTTCTTCAATTGGTTTAGCTTCTAAGCTTTCCAACCCTATTGGTACTCTTTATTCATGATCTTAAGATTTTGTAACCTCAAAGGTAACATGATTAACTTAATTTATATCCTTCAAAATATAATCTTATTGCACATAGTGCTTGCTGTAGGGAAGCATCTTCGTGAATAACCATTAAAGATTCTTCTTCTATTGTTTATTCTATTACAGTAGAAGCACAATTTCTAAAACGATGCCGACTATTACCAATTCACTCAGTACTTAAATCATGCTCAGTTTATCTTGTTCACTAGCCCATACTACTTTCTATTGCTTTGAGGGTCTCAGTCTTCCTTCTGTTAATCACGTTAGAGTCACCAACTCATTTCTCAAAATGAGGGCATGGCGTTATGGCTTATGCTTTTATTTTCTCAAGGTATGTTTCCTCTTTTCTTTTCCTTCACTTGACTATAGACTCTGTCATCCTATCATATTTTGATTTATCATTATCACTCCTTTATCACATCTTACTCATAATGCTTCCTTTAATCCCTTCATATTCTCTTACTAATATCTTTGTCTATTACCTTATCCTAAAAACGTCAACAAAACAGCCTTCCGCTTTTAGATCCCCTTGCACTGTCATCCTAAGGTAAATATTCCCCGTTTTAGGGTTCCAGTGTCTATCTTCTGAACTATCTAACATTCTAGTATTCATATCCGACTGTATTATTCTAGAGTGCTCTATCTGGCTATCTCCCAATGAGAACTATTACTATGTCCTGCACTATCCTTCATAATTTTCAGATAATGATAAAAATCCATCCACAATTTAGGGTTACTCTAACCCAAGCTGGATCCTGATAGCCTATCATTCTCTTAAATTATGCAAGTTATCTCTCGTAGGGCATAATTGAGATGGGCATGGACAATTGTAGATATCTCTGTTACTGTTGAATGTAACTCAAGATGCTTATATTTCTCTGCCTGAGTTATAAATGCTGATAAACTTTATTAACTAGGTACCTCGTACCCTTCTTCATCTTGCTTACTTTACTTGATGAAGCTTGTATCTACCTTATGATTCTCTTATTTATTTTTAAACATATTAGTATACACATGATCTGCTGAAGACCTCGCATTTACTCATCATAAGCATGATGCAAAATCGAGTTCCTCTGAATCAACTCTTCCACAACCCAATTCAATCTCTTACCAACTGTCTTTCCAGATGTAGAAGTTGAGAGTTTTAGTTCTTAGTACTGAGTATGTAAGGCAGAAAAGCATAACTAAGAACAGTAATGTAAAGAGAGATGTAGGAGATACAACTTGTAGCATCTGAGTGCCTCTGAGAGATAGTGACATGAAATGCGTGATACATATATATACATAATCTATTAAAAACATCTGCACATGTGGGCATCATCATATCATACCCGGCTTCGAAAGGGAATCGGTAAAAACGTACCCTGTAATTATAAGGCTCGGTAGAATCGTACCTAGGCACGTGGAGCTCGGTAAACCCAACCGGCTATAGCGCAGCTCGGTAGAGTAAAATAGATACTATATATAGCGCATGCTGGACTCATGGAATCATGCTCTAAACCTCTCGGAGTGACGTAAGGTAGTTGCACCTTCGATTAACATTATGGACATCATACCCTCAATATGAACATCACTAGGACTCAAGGGTCATACATACTTTCTTAGAATAACTTGTAAGGAAACAACAATATGGACAACCTTAGTTGCTAGGAGTATAATCATTGTGAAATAGTGTATCGTTTACGTTCGTTTCACTTTAGATCATGCCAAAAGAATGAAGGGAGAGCCTTAACATACCTTATCACAATATTTATACTCACCAATTTGAACTCGCCTCTTCGCACCTTAATCTACAACAACAATAATAATACTATCATTAAGTTACGAAAGGTATAACTATCGCACAACGAACGGCAAGCTTATTTTATATAAAAACGGGTAGCACCTCCCCTATAATCCTTACTTCCTCCAAATTCAAGACAACACCAACAACACAAAAACACGACAACAACAACATATATACATTATTTTCCAGCCTTATATACACCATAAAATACTACAAAACAGCCCAACACACCGCAATCTCTTCATACACAAAATGACCACTGTAGTAGTGTCAAACTACCCGGAAATGATATGACGAACAGCCAGCACACCACCCTAAATCTATATGGTGTTTCTCCACAACCTTCCTCTTCTAATACTCCACAATAAAGTAGTGAAATAAGCAGCCCAACAGCAACATAAAACAGTCCACAAAACAGTCCGCTACAAGTGAATAACTCGCATTCACGGCTTCCAATCACTGTCCGGTGAGTTCTTACAAGTATAGAATTAATTACCATGAATTTACAGCAGAAAAAAAATAGATGAAATAGAGAATAAACATACCCTATTTTTTGGATAACTCATCCCTTATCTTGGGTCTTCAAATTCTAGGTTTTACCCCCAATTAGAATTTGAAAGGTAGAGAAAATCAATTAGGGTTTGTGGGTAATTTTTGAGAGGAAGTTTTCAGGGGTTTAGGTCTGGTTATTTTTGATATATAATGAGGGTTATATTTAAGTATATAAACCCTTAAATAAGCTCTTTGTCCAACCCGAAATTGCTTCTTTTTGGGCTCTCATTTAACCAAGTAGGTGACACACCTACTTATCACCTAACAGCCTTCGCAGTCTCACGAAAATGCCTATATCTCTGTACTTACGAACGATTAAATGCGATAGAAACTAGACTTGTGGATCTTAAATTTGATAGCTATATCATACCCTAGTTACAAGTATATTGGGAGAAAAGTTCATCTACATATGACCTAAGTTTCAAAAAATTTATGAATTTAACTTGTGAAGACTTTTGCCTACGTTTGTTCCACAACTTGCTTGACTTCAAAACGTAGCACGACTATCATACGACAAACTTAACTCATATTATAACCTTTTTATCATGTAATGAACCATATTATCACCCTAAAGTACATGTTATAACACTCCAAACTCGTCGACTTTCGACGAAACTTATTTTCTTCAATTGGTTTAGTTTCTAAGCTTTCCAACCCTATTGTTACTCGTTATGCATGATCTTAAATATTTGTAACATCCAAGATGAAATGATTAACTTAATTTATATTCTTAAAAATATAATCATATTTCTGAGCTTACATCAATTGACTTACGACGTACTCTTACGTATGAAAACATGGGGTATAACACCGCAGGTGCGAAGCATGGGCCGCACCTGCGAAGCCGCATGTGCGGAAAAGGACTCGTAGGTGCGAGAATTCGAGTGTTAGTGGGATTTTTCAGGTGCGCACATGGGACCGCATGTACGGGTCCGCAGGTGCGAAGAATTGTCCGGAGGTGCGGATTATGTGGTCAGAAAATACAAATAGGTGCCTCCGCGAAATTATTGTCATTTCTTCCATTGTTGCATGCGGGCTGAGCTTGTTTGAGAGAAAATTGAAGAGGGAATTCAAAGGTCTTCAGTGGTGGTAAGTTCTCAGATTGTAAAACTCATTTCTATGTTATTTTATTATGGATTTGGCTTGAAATTTGAGGAATTAATGTAGAAAAGTTTGGAAGAATGGGAGGAAAAAATTGGAAATTCTTTTGGTGATTTGAGTGGGAAATTGTGGTCCGATTGTGGTATTTTTGGTACGTATAGAATCGTGGGAAGATGAGAATTCTAGTGATGTAAATTTTATTGAATTCCGAGACGTGGGCCAGGGGCTCGGATTTTGTCAAATTTCGGGAATTGTGTTAAAATTTATATCTTTCGATTGAGTTTTGTTCCTTTAGCGTATATTGATGATGTTAATCTGAATTTGGTGAGATTCGGAGCATTTGGGATCCAATTCGAGGGGGAAGCGCATCGTGGAGTAGCTTTTGGGCTGTTTTGAGGTAAGTAACGAATGTAACTCTAAACCTGAGGGTATGAGACCCTGTGGTTTGGTATTGTTTTGGTAAATTAGGTGACGCACATGCTAGGTGACGAGCGTGGGGGCGTGCACCAATAGGGATTGTGACTCAGTCTGTCCAGTAGCGACTATTAAGCCGCATTTTTTATTTGAAACCTTATGATATCCTGTGTTTCAGAAAATTATATTTGTTTATAGGCTGTGAGCCATGTTTGCGGCCTTGTGTCGACCTGTTTAGACCCTCAGGGGGTACTTTTCCACTATTCTACCACTATCCATATAGAACATCTGTGAACTCATGTATGTTTTCCGACTTGTTGTTATTTTTACTGTTATCACACTGCTTTGAAAACTCTGAGAGGTATTTTGGGCTGAGT
The DNA here is from genome assembly GCA_005239505.1 of Nicotiana paniculata. Taxonomy (NCBI): domain Eukaryota; kingdom Viridiplantae; phylum Streptophyta; class Magnoliopsida; order Solanales; family Solanaceae; genus Nicotiana; species Nicotiana paniculata. The sequence goes on along the minus strand of ML314056.1, from coordinate 20,864 downwards.
CCTGTGAGCTGAGATAAATCGCCCGAGTGGCTTGTAAGGATGACTGAGTCAGGCCGAGAGCCGAGTATGTGAGGATAGTTAGGGATCAGGCTGTACGTCGCAGCAATATATATGTGTTAGGCCGAGAGCCGAGCATGTGAGGATGGTTATGGGTCGGGCTGCACGCCACAGCAATATATATATATATATATATATATATTATATATATATATTACACATGGGTCGGGCTACACGCCGCATCAATATATGTTACATATGGATTAGGCTGCATGTCGCACCACTATACATATTGGATCGGGATGCACGCCGCAGGAGATATAGTGCTAGGGTTGAAGGAGCCCCTCCAGGAGTCTGTACACCCCTAGTGAGCGCAGTCAACTATTATAAGGATCGGGTTTCACGCTGCAGTGTATGTTATATATGGATCGGGTTGCACGCCGCTGTAGTATATATATATATATGTGTGTACATGTAGTGGAGCGGGCTGCCTGTCGCAGCAGGTGTGTGTGTTCATGGTACTTGCTGAGTACGAGTGTTATGTTAGAGCATGAGATACTGATAGTGGAGTCACGAGTGACTGAGAGGCTTGCCCGAGAGGCTTTATTTTGAGTGATATTGTGCCCGAGGGGCTTATATTTTATGAAAATGTTGTTTTCACTCTTCTTTACACTAAGCCTCTGATAATAAATGTTGGATAAATGTTTTTATACGAGATTTATAAATGGGAACCGGAGTTTTATGAAATATTCGAAATTGTAGATTCCTAACATGATTTATTCATTTCCACTGTTATTCATTATATGGATTTACATCATTTAATGTTCGTTACTACACTCAATTTTTCAGTTCCTTTGATTACTTACTGAGTTGGCATACTCACGTTACTTCCTACACCTCTGTGTGCAGATCCAGGTACCGGACCATCTCACTAACTGATTTCCGGATGAGCTTGGAGTTGTTCGAGGATCGAGGTAGCTGCTCAGCCTCCCCAGCTCTCCTCCTTTCTCTTCCTCAGTTCATAGTTTTGCCTTTTGTATCCCAGGCTTTTGTTGTAGCAAGCCACTATGTTGTACATTGTATTTTCAGTCTTAGATGCTCATGACAGTTGACTCCAGGTTTTGGGGAAGTTTGTATTTTGTTCCATCTCATTCTGCTATTTTAAAATCTTATAATTTGGGGAAATTATGATATATATTGATAGTTTGAAATGGTTGGCTAGCCTAGTTCGATGATAGGCACCATCACGGCCGGTTTAGGAATTGGGGTCGTGACAGACACCCACTGGTCTAATAAAGACAGGGAATGACACCTATCTAATGACCACACAATATAGTTAAAAACATAACAACTAGAATGTGGAAGGAAATACAATAACTAATGATGGAACATCATAATAATACACATAATGGATGGACGGGAACACAGCCCAAGTCTGGAAATCACAACACAATAAGGACAAGTAGTAACTCAATACTGCATTAGTCTCCACACTAGGCCTTAGCCACAAATACCATTAAAATGGTCAAAATCTTCGAGTGTAAACTTTCACCCGCAAGTTTCTATTTTGAAAGCTTTAAGGTAATATCCGTTTTAAAGGGAAATTCTTTTGAAATATAATTTTCCCAAGCGATGTCTCTCAGACATTCTTCAAGATAAAAACTTTTCAAATATACTTCTTTAAAGAAAGTGTCCTTTAAACATAGTTTTCTTCAACATAAACAATTCCAAATATTCTTTACCAAAGGGATATCCTTCAACATAGTTTTATTTAACATATGCATTTTCAAATATTCTTTTCCAAAGGGATATCCTTCAACATAGTTTTGTTTAACATTAAAAATTTTCAAATATTCTTTTTCCAAAGGAATGGTCTTCAAACATAGTTTATTCAAGGTAATTGTGTTCAAATTGGACTTTCCAAATAATTGTCTTTCAAACATAATTCCTTTGATAAAGTCTACTGGGATCCCGCCCCGTAGTTCTGAATTTATCACACAATACAGAGGATCTCCCAGAATACGTCTATAGTCCCAAAACAATATGCAGTGCTGGGGATCTCCCGAAATACGTTCGTAGTCCCAAAGTAAATATGCAGTGCTGGGGGATCTCCTGGAATACGTCCGCATTCTCAAAGTAAATATGCAGTACAGAGGGGATCTCCTAGAATACGTCTGTAGTCCCCAATTTAAATATGTTGTATAGGGGGAATCTCCCATAATACATCTATAGTCCCCAATATAAATATGCAGTGCAACAACTAATGACAACAATTATAGCAAGGCAGAAAACTTGTACATCACCACATCAAATACAAAGCAATAATGACAATGACACGAGGTACATCGAATAAATAAATGCAAAAACTTCAACTCAAAAAGAAACAGTAGAACATCGTTCACAAGGAATAATCACGGTAAAGAATACAAAGTGTAAAGAGAAAAGCTTGACCAGGGAAAAACAAACAAGCAACAAATCCACAAATTCAAGTCAATAATGAGAAGGCAACACAAGTCAAATAATTCCAAGCAAGGACAAGTCGACTAAGATATAAGTTATCTAAACCCCTTATGAGGTTGAGCAATTATGAAGGATATCAAATGATTCAATTAATTTTAGGTAGTTTATGAAAACATAGCATGATGATAGAGAGGTAAAACCTATGGTTAAGTCAAATCAGAGTCAAGTAGGCAGTAAGGGTGGATCCTAAATCAATTAGCTATAATCAAAGAACGTAGAGGGGAAACTAGCAAATAAGGACTCAAGCTTATAAAAAACAACTTCCGACAAGGTAAATATAAGGACCTAAGAACCCTAAAACTTAAACCTTCTACAATTAAGTCCGAGCACACACTCGTCACCTCGCGTACACGGACAAAAATCAAGATAGAAGACTCAAATCCTAAGGGGATAATTTCCCCAATCAAGGTTAGGCAAGATACTTACGTCAACCGCTCGTATCAAACTTGAAATCACGTTCTTGCCACAAGTTTCCGACTCCAAACGGCCCAAATCTAATCAAATCAATGGCATCGTGTAAATAATACTACAAGCAACTAGTTTAACTAATAAATTCGAAGCTAAGACGCGAAATTAGGAAAGTCGCCCATAAAGCACCTCGGGCCCACATCTCGAAATTGGGTAAAATTTACAACTTACAAACACCCGCTAATATATGAGAACACTCGAACAAGAATCATTAGAATTTGTTGTTAAAATCTAACTCAAATCTCGGATTTTCAATTGGAGAACTTTTTCTCCCATATCCAAACTTTTAATATAAAATTCCTTGACTAAATGAGGAAACACAAAACAGATTAATGCAATAAAACTAAATTCGAGTAAGAAAACGTTACCCACAAGATTCCTCTGAAAATCCGTCAAAGAATCGCCTTCCCCTAAGCTCAAAATAAAAAATGGAGTGAAAATGGAATAACCCTCGATTCAGCCCCCTTTTCTACCCAGCGATCCTCGCACTTGCGGGCTTTTCTCGAACATGTGCATTCCGCTCCTGCGGTCCTACCAATCACACATGTTCGTTTACTTAAGTCGCTAGATTCCGCACCTGCGCCTAGGTTTCGCACCTGCGGTCCCGCAGGTGCAGCCAAATTTGTGCTCCTGCGCTCCATCCCCAGCTTCCCAACTTCTGCATCTGCATTCCCCTTGTACACCTACTACTCTCGCACCTGCGGCTCCCCATCTGCAGGTGCGAAAAAACACCAAAAGTCCAACACCAGCAATAACCTAAGTCCAAAATCCTTCCCGCCCAGCATCTGAAACACACCCGAGGCCATTTCGACCTATTAGAGCCTTCAAACCATATCACATAACACCAAAAACGAGGATTATACATGAATTTGAGCCTAAGAACTAAGCATTCTTTCCAAATCTACAAACGATGCTGAAACACGTCAAAACTAGTTCGAATGACCTCAAACTTGACACACACGTCACAAATAACATTACGAACCTACATCCACTTTCAGAATTCCATTCCGGGCATGATATTAAAATTTCACCTATCGGCTAAAATCGCCGAATATCGAACTTTCGCCAATTCAAGCCTAGATCTACCACAGACCTCGAAAACATATTTTGGATGTGCTCCTCTGCCCAGAATAACCATACGAAGCTGATGACATCATCCATAACACTTTCTGAAGCCGTTTACATAAAAAGTAAAATTTCGGTAAAACTTCACCGTTCAAGCCTCCAAAACAGCAGTCCTTCTTCTAGTTCGACTTCGAATCATCCGGTAACTGAATCCAACCATGCACGCAGGTCGATATACACAATGTGAAGCTTTTCAAGACCTTAAGTTGCCAAACAAAGCTTAAATTCTCAAAACAACCGGTCGGGTCGTTACAGGTGCAAGGAAGGGGAGGTTGGGAGGAGCATTCTATGGGAGGGTTTGGTTTTAGTGGTGTGGAAGATTCCACATTTGTTGCATGTTTTGAACAAGGTTATGGTTTAGTGAGGGAGATAGGGGTTAGAGGATGTTTGTCGTACACATTTGGTTGACATAGTTGTTCATGGCTAGGCTCATCCCTTCAAAAATTAGTTGAGCAAGGTAGTGCGTGTTTTGGATTAGTAAGATAGATTCCTGCCCGTATATCTCTACTTTGAAGGAGATTGAATGTCCATGAAGTCCCAGTTCCACCCACGACTGAGGTACATGGTTGGGTGAACTCTGGGTGTGCATAAATATTTGGCAGTGGCTGGTGGTGAGGAGGTAATGGAGGGAGGTTGTCCATGTTTTGGTTTATAGAGAGGTGGAGTAGTTGAATTAGATGGTGTCTCCTTCTTAGTGTGAGTGGTGGTCTTGGCATGTTGGTATGGGATTGTATTATAGTAGAAGGAACGTTTTGGAGGGGAGTAAGATCAGTATTGATTTCCTCTACTATTGTAGGAGTAGGAGAATATTGCATGAGGGTTATATCATAATCTTGCATTGATTTACCTCTCCCACTTGTTCAATTTCTATTTCCACGTGTTGCATAACGGATTGGGGATTTAGACTAGGTTTTGCATGTTGAATGTGATGTGGACTTATGCTGTTAGTTGATGTAATATTAATTACAGAGTTAGGGTTATTATTAGTAGGGGTAATAGTAGGTAGGATTATCCCATTGGTTGGAGATTTACGTAAATCCATTTCCATGTTTTGGGACAAAAGATTTGGTTGATTATTACCTTTGTAGTTTACAGCCACGTTTTGGAAACTTGTAACATGCATTGACGATTTGCCATGTAAAATTGGGGAGTTTTTTATTAATTTAGTATTATCATTTTCCAAAACAATGTGCTCTAGTTGGTAGTTAGTAAAACCACTTTTTCCTTCCATTGGGTTGTTTGCCACCAAGTTCAATGGTTAGCATAGTATTGTCCTCACATTGGTTCGTTAATGAATTTTATGAGACTGCAATACGATACTTTAACAGGTTCATATTACTATCAATTAAAGGTTGAAGGGGATTGGACTTACTTGGCATGGCATCAAACGTGGGAATTTTTTTACCTAGGATGTTCGATGGGCTAACATTAATTTTGTTTTGATTGGTTGCCTGATTCCTGCTCTTCTTGGGAAAAGACAATATCCTTCATTCGTGTGTAGAGTTTTCTTTAATTGTTGGCATTTCCAATGGTGTTATACTCCCATTTAGGTTGTTTTTAGGGGCCCTATATGGGCAGACGCTGATCGAGTGCCCTAGTCTCCCACATGTTTTGCAAGGAAATCTTCTCCTTATAAAGTATAGCTTGCCAATGTTGGCCTATCAGTATGGAATTTTGTACTGGTTGCTCCAGTGGCAGTTCCACACACAAGTGGGCATATCTCCCCCTTAATGTTTCTGATGTGCATGCATCTACTTTTAATAGTTTACTAATGCAATTCCCGATATTTGTTAGGATTATACCATCGTAGAATTTAGTTGAAAGTTGCAGTAGTCTTACCCACACGGCAATATGGTTTTGATTTGCTTTGGTGGCCACAAAGTTAGGCACCCACTTCTGGACTGATAAGAAAAACCATTAATGAACCAAGGACCCCCATGTAGTACTCTGTTGATGCTTTCATCCTTGGCTAATTTAATGGTGTGATAATCTTCTCCAAGGTCTATTAGTAGATAGTTTTCATCCAACCTCCATAGTTCTTGAGTCTTCTTCTTTAGGTAGTGACAAACTAGTCGTTTGCCCATGAGTTTAATGATGAGGAAGTCATTCCAAGGGTTGTACATCCTTAGTCGATCCTCCTCCGTTAAAGTAATGTGCTTCATGTTGTGGGATACTTCTGCTTGGAAATTCTCATCCATCCCATGGTGTTTAATGACATTAGTAGGCGATGAATCCATTGGTATTATATGGGAGGCAGTAGTGAAGATCTCCCCTTGGGTTAGTTTATATTTGTAGGAGTTTGAAGTAGTGGGTGCCAGAATTCCTATGTTAGGGGGTGTAGGAGGAAATTTAAGTGGATCTTCTATAGTTGGTTGTAGTGAGATGTTAGACATTCTCTCTCTTACTTGAAAAGTTTTGTTGCTTGACCATTGAGTGTGTAATAGCTTGACATCCTATCCAGATTAATATGATTTAGTCAAAAGTGCATAGATAACTTTTACTCGGCTTTGAAGAAGATATTCTCTTATGAGATAGACTAATATTGTTTTTTAAGGAGAGACATTAATATAAAATAACAAGGCCATGCATTTATGTACCACAAGAGATAAAATGTTTATCAAGCTCAATAACTCAAGAGTTATTTGAAATATAAAATAAATATCCATCTTTTATTTTGCCCAGAAACCGGAATTAAGTTTCTAACAAAAGGTACATATACTGCATCCTTTAAATTATTGTCTTACCACTATCAAAGGAAAATTTTTATTAGTTAATTCGAAAAATTTCATAAAGTCATTATGGAGTTGAGATAAAAATATTAAATACATCATAATAAGTCAAAACACTGAATAATAAAATTCAAACTGCACTCAATATTTATATACATACATGCATCTCGAATAATAAATTTCAATGGGAAATGAATCATTCATTCAAAGCATATTATATAATGCAAGAATTATACAATCAAAAAAGAAACAGAACCAGCTCAGATGGAGTGCATACTGTTATTTTCAAACAATTGTATATAACCATTTAATACTAAAATTTCAAACACACTACACATATATTTATTCATCAATCTTGAATAAAAAAATTTGATGGGAAAAAAACTAATCATGCAACATACATATGTAACGCCATATTATTAACTCAACTAAATTAATACAGACCCAGCTCAGATGGAGAGTATACTATTAACTTAAGTGAATAAAGTTTACCAATAACTAGTAACTTTACTCAATGAGTTCATAATAAATTTATCCGATATGAAGGAAGACATAAGTCAACTCGTAAATTTATTACCTCACTATAAATAAAAAATGGAGACCATAGCGATTAATTCCTATCACCACTTGATCACAACCACGAAATTTCTCTAAGAATTAATTTCCACAATTCAAAAAAAAAAATTTCTCCAACCCATCTAAACAATCTTAAAACACTAAAATTAACGTTTTTCACTGCATAGTAGTGAGTATTGATAACTGGGATATTTCTGATACCATGTTGTCATGACCCAAAAATTCATTAAAGGTTGTGATGGCGTTGGACACCGCTGTAAGGAAAGCCAAAAGTAAATACATAATTTGGTTTTAATTTTAATATATTTGAAATCATGTTTCCTTCAATGAAATAGTAAAACATGGAATATACAGAGTGAATAATGATACTTTTAACCATTTAAATACAAAACAATCCCAAAACCAGGTTTTACAAGTGCATGCGCATTAACTAGGAATATAAAATAAAATACAACATATGTCAGGAATACAAGTTGGACAGGAGAAATATAAATACTCTGAAGGAGACTCTGCCAGATGGGGGTCTTAATAAGCAATGCAGGTCACCTAAGTTCTTGTATTCATACACGGCCCCTGCTCCCACAAGGCCACTAGTAATATATGTACCTGCACAAAAATATGCAGCAAGTGTAGTATGATTACTTAAGCTACGTGTACCCAGTAAGTATCTAGCGTAACTCCGGAGAAGTAGCGACGAGGGGTCAACATCGAAACTCACTAGTGGTTCAATAACATCAGATACAATAAAGAGGTAAGTAAGTGTGCGGCAGAGAAAATAACGGAAATAAAAGAGTATATCATGTGGTGAGAATTCCCCTTTTCACGAGGAACTCAAGCTCTCCATTAGAAACTTCCTCCTTAACCGGAGCATATATATAGATATAGTGGATCTCCTCAAGTACCTTACCATAATTCAAATCGGGGAAACTCATAGATACACTGCCTTCTTGCGAAGTTTTATGCATGATTTCATGTGGATATGATATAGGAAATGCCGAGGCATACGACCCGATCCAACATAATAATTAAACTGTGCACTGGCGAGGGTCAAACGGCACAAAGCATAAGTACATCTGATAAACTGTCGAGGCAAACATCCCGCTCATATGAGAGTGTGGTATATAAATACAGCCGATGCGCACACTCCGATCCCATAAGAGTGATAATACATAGTGCTGCCAAGGTGAACAGCCCGATCTTCATAGAATAAGAAGTTTTTGACGGTTCCTTGACCTCACTCACAAATAAACGTGAGTTGCAATTTCTTTACCAAAAACCTTCCAAAGAAGTGTGTGTGTGTGTACATATATATATATATATATATATATATATATATATGTGTGTGTGTGTATATCACAGAAACATACCATAAAAGGAGTAATGTTATTCGGCGACTAATCATAAACATGTGAAGTCGCTACGATAGCAAGTCAAGTCTCAAGTAAGAAAGTAAAACAAAGGAATTTAATAAGCAAGAGACTGCTAAAGTAGTACAGCTATAGCATGATGTGAACCTAAGTCTACCCAGACAGTAACATGAATGTAGCTACCTATGGGCTCTCATCACCTCGTGCATACGTATCCCCTACAACAAGAAGCATACATCAATATACGACACCTAGGGGTAATTTTCCCCTCATAGAGTTAGACAGGAGACTTACCTTGTCTCAAAGCTCACTTTCCGGTCCAAAATTGTGCTTTCAATCATCTATTCGGTGCCAAACGACCCGAAGCTAGTCAAATGATATATAAAATAGTCAATACATGCTCAAAAGTTTGCATCCTAACCATTAAGGTGATTTTCTAACCCAATTTGAAGGATTCCAAAAATTCACCTCCAGGCCCACGTGCCCAGATTCCGGAAATTTTCGAAGATAAACATTACCGATAACATTATTAACTCAAATATATGATTTATTCTCAATTATACCCAAATTCGTGGTAAAAATCCAAAAATACATTTTCTAGGTTTATCTACCAAAACCGCACAATTTCTACTAATTTTCATGCTTAAATTCTTATACAAACTATGTATTTAACTTGCAATAGGTGGGAACCACTTACCTTGCCATTGATGATGAAAACCTATTGTTGAAACGCTTCGGGAATCGCCCAAACCAAGAGAAAAATGAAAGAAAATAGGCAAAATCCCGTTCTTAAAGAAACACACTGCCCAGCGACCTCTCGCACATGCGATCACTTGACCGCTTTTGCGGTCCTCCTTCAGGCCTCTTAACCAACATCTGCAGCCCACTATGCGCTTCTACGTCCACACCATCGGAGGTGCGGTCCCGGTTCTGCGAAACTCGACCGCATATGCGGTCCCAACCTTCCCCTGCCTGAACCGCTCTTGCGACCCTCATGGTCGCTTCTGCGGCTCTGTACCTACAGCCCTAACCTTGCAGGTGCGGTTATACTAGAAGATAGCAGCCTCAACATTTTCCCCAAATATAACTCGATGCGTTAACCGTCCGAAATCCGCCCGAGGCCCCTGTGACCTTAACCAATTATACCAACACGCACAAAAACACCATACAGACTTAGTCGAGCCTTAGAATCAACTAAAACAATTCTGAAACCTCGAATCACACCCCAATTCAAGCTTAATGAACTTTAGAACTTCAAACTTCTACATTCAATGCCGAATCCTATAAAATCACTTCTGATTGACCTAAAATTCTACACACGTCACATTCGACATTACCGACCTACTCCAGCTTCGGGAATCGAAACCCAACCCCGACATCAAAAAGTCTGCTCCCGGTCAAACTTCTCAAAAGCCTTTCAAATTTCTAACATTCGCCAAATGATCCCTAAATGACCTACAAACCTCCAAATACACATGCGGAACCGTTGCCAATACCATAATCACCTTACAGAGCCATTACCAGACTCGGAATTCCAAACCGACATCGATAACACTGAGATACAACTTAACCCCATATTTATGAAATTCTTCCAAATTTCCAACCTTCACAATAGGCGCCGAAATTCTCCCGGAAAATCTGAAGCCCGATACGGACACACACCCAAGTCCGAATTCATCATACAAACCTGTTGGAACCTTCAAATCCTTTTTCCGAGGTTGTTTACTCAAAAATTCACACTTTAGTCAATTACTCCAATATAAGGCATCCGCAATTACAATTATCTTTCCAAATCTTCTCCGAACTTCCCAAAATTCATAATACTTGAAGTGAATATGCTCAAGGCCTAAAACTCCCGAATGACGCGCTTGAGCTCAAAACGACCGGTCGGGATGTTACATTCTCTCCTAGTTAAACATATATTCGTCCTCGAACGTGACTCTACCCGTGATACCACAACCTAGTTAAGCACATTAGCTCAAGCAAAACTTAATATCCTTCCTTTTATCTTATTAAATAAACCTTAAAACCAAATTCCAACATCCGAAATCTCCTTCCAAGTTTGTTTCCAACATTCGAACACCGTATCCATCACTACACGATGTAACAATACATGCTTGTATACCTGTTCTAATCCACACTATGCACTGCATAATTCACCTGACTATAATAACGCCCTCTAACAATAATACCCATAATTCCACGAATCTGATGCCCACAACATACCCAATGACATATATAAGTCTTGTTCCAACTCTTGTAAGACATCCACGACGTAAGAGATGTATAGAAATTTATAACCAACTACCGAGTCAACAAATCATTGAGTCTCTCCTCCTGATAAGAACCATTACCTCTTTATGTACCAAATAACAATGTTTTCTCTCAAATATGCCGCATATAAATCTGATCGCACTGATCCTAGGTCCAATAATCGTGTATCACCCAATACAAGTTGTCAGGCAATAAGCCACCTTTAATACTGCCAAAAGTCTCATATAATGCCACAATTTGCTAACAAGCTACAAACTCGAATGTGATACATAAGGGAACGAACTCTACAAAGAACTACTCAACCCACATAATAATTTAAATAACCGAAAAGGTAGTAGGAACATTCCCTAGAAAATGGGAAGCAATACACACAATAATAGCCAGGGGATATTGTACTCAACATCACACTGTAGAAGCGTGCAACTCGATCCAACCATCATACAGTTGTCGCGTGCAATCGATCCAATCATGATACTAGTGGCGGTATGCCACCCAATCCAACAATAAATCTATGCCGGCGTGCCACAAGATCAACACATAATAATCTATAAGAAAATACTTATCGAGCTAAAGTGCTCATAACTACGAAAAACCTGAATATCGACCACAAGATCTCGAAGTGCATAATACAAATCCTAGAGAGACGGATAACACCATATGCTACGAAACTCAAGCACAACTACGGTATGATAATGACCTTTATCTCGAGAGTCATCCTGCTCTCACAACAGCAGAAATTACACGGGGTCTCAATACGAGTGCAAATAATCGAACGACCTCACAATCCACTTGGCATAATATGGATTCCAAGGAATACTTGACGACACAAATAACATGCAGGGCCCGAAGATTCCTCCGTAAACAATTCAGGTCAAATCAATATGTATTCTCATGTTCTAGATTAGACATAAATAAAATGATAGAAAGAGTGACTTTTCGTATGTAAATCACATTTTAATCCGCCAAATCTCCAAAATACTCTTCTAAACGATCCTGAATCGTCAAAATACGATGTGATTCACTGTTAGCAGTGAGTTCTTCTTAGTTGATTATTTTTGATGATCCTACCACATTTCAGATCATTCGGAGATCGTGAACTTCACGACCGCCAAAAAACTAGAGCAAATTCGAATAATTATTTTTGGCTTATTTAGGATTAAATACATGTGATTAGCATTTTTTATATATATCATATCAAGTTAAATCATCATGTTCAAGATTTAACACAAACATAGCCTATATATAAAGAATAATTTTTCATATTTATAATAAATTCAATTTAATAAACTACTTGAAAACTCATCTAAATGACCTCAAAATGCCGAATACAGCATGATTCAGTGCATCGCAGCGAGTTTTTCTCTTTAGATGATTTTCGATGAATCTACCAAGTTTAAGATCAATCGGAGTTCGTCAAATTCATAATCACCATCCTGTAAACCAAACTCGTAGAATAACCATTTTTAAGTAGTTTCGTGAATGAAAATAAATATGATATTGGTTTCCATTCTCCTTATAATTATACTATGAGCTCAAGGTAATATATTATGTTCTACCTATATCTAGGATACATAATATCTCAGTTTGCATTAAAATATCCTTTTATTAGACACACAAGAGCCTAAGATATCATAGTTTCTCATGTTCGGCGAAAACCCGAATATCTCTTCTCATGGATAGAGGTTGTCTCATTAGTACCCAAAGATAAAACTCTTTTCTATTTAAAAATCTCCACTACTAGTGTATATTTATCAAGCATATTTTACATGGCACACTAAGCAAATTTTAATGAAACTAATAAATAGACCATTTTGTGGTTCCTACTTATTAATAATAATGTCCAATCCATAAATAGACATAATTTCACATGTACAATTAGTTAAGAATTTTCCAGGAGTTCAAATAAACAAACCACTTTAGTGGCAACTATTTATTACTCATAAAATTCTCAATTTACAAGTGAATATACATGTAGCTCGTAAAATTATTTTATGGCAGAATATGGACCGTAACTTTAAAATCATACTAATAATATAAAACTCATAAAATATACCGTCATATTTAACTTAATTACAACCTCCAACCAGAGAACAAAATTCTTCATCGAAAATCCATGACTAGCAATATATCAACCCGATCGGTCGTTCCGTAAGATTTAGCCCCGTTTTCCCTATTTTTGCTTTATCGTGTGTTTCTTAGCCTAATTATGTTGTGTTGAGTCAGTTGGTTCGGGTTCGGAGTGGTCGTGGTGAGTATTGATGCACTTAGTCTCTTAAATTGGCTTTATAGTTGGAAAAGTCAACTGGGAGTTGACTTATAACCAAACGACCTCGGAATATGGATTTTATGGCTCAGATAGATTCGTAAGGTTATTTGGGAATTAGGATTGTGTTCGGAATGTGGTTTTGATGTCCGGAGTAGAATTAGTCTTGAAATGGCGAAATGGAGTTTTTGGCGATATCCGGTCAGAAGTGGAAAATATCCTATCGGGGTAGGAATGGAATTCTGGAAGCTGGAGCAGGTTCGTAGTGTCATTTTGGATATGTGTTCAAATTTTTAGGTGAATCTGACGTGTTTTGGATGGTTTCGGCATAATTGGCGAAATTTAGAAATTTCTAAGTTCATATGCTTAATCCCGAGGTGAATTTGGTGTTTTGGTGTTCTTTTGAGTGTTTCGAAAGCTCAAATAAGTTTGAATGAGGTTATGGGATGTTTTGGCATGTTCGGTTGAGGTCCCGAGGGCCTCGAGTGAGTTTCGGGTGTATTAACGGACAAATTCTTGGTTTGAAAGTTGGCTGATTTTCTGCCGGTGTTCAGTTCTGATGTTCTTCTATGCGATCGTGTGGGTAAGAATGTGATCCCATAGGATTATCTGTGGGAAGCATAACTTTTTTCTATGCGACCCCGTTTGGGAGGTCGTGTTGGCGTGACACGGAGTCCTATGAGCAGTGCAAACGCGTGGAGAGGTCCGCGATCGCGTAGAAGCTGGGGTGCATGTAGGGCTGAGGTGATTGAGCTATGCGAACACGTGTAAGGGAATGCGAGCACATAAGGTACTTTTGGATAGTGTTTCGCGAACGTGTGGGGTGCGAAGCGACCACATTGAAGAAAAAGGACCTGGGCAGAATGTATAAAAACCCATTTTTGTGATTTTTAGCCGTTTCTCACAATTTTTGAGCAGCTTTGAAGCTTTTTGAGAGGGATCGAGGAGGGAATCGAAGGGAATCACTTGGAGGTATGCTTTAAACTCAATACTCGATTCTATGTTGATTTCTAAGTAATTACACCCGAAATTAGTGGGATTTAAACCCAAATATTGGGAAATTAGGGCTTATGATTTGGAGACCTTTGAGTGGGGATTTAAGGGGCTATCTGCAGTCCGATTTTGATGTTGTTGGTACGTATAGACTCGTGGGAGGATAAGTATTCTAGTTTTGTGATTTTTATCGAATTTCAAGATGTGGGCCCGGGGGTCGGGTTTGGCCAATTTCGGGATTTTTGGTTAATTTTGATAATTTTCGAATGGGTTTTGTTTCCTAGCATATATTGATGGTATTAATCTAGTTTTGGTTAGATTAAGAGAATTGGGGGCCGACTCGAGAGGCAAGAGCAACGCGGATTAGTATTTTGGCCAGTTTGAGGTATGTAATGACTGTAAATCTTGTCATGAGGGTATGAAACCCCGGACTTCACATTTTTATCACTGTTTGGAGTGGCGCACATACTAGATGACGAGTGTCTGGCGTGCACGGTTCGGAGATTTTTACTTGGTCAGTCCTGTGGCGATTATTAAGTTGCGTATTGATTCTACTTCATATGATATTCATGTTTTAAGACTATTATTATATTTTGGGTTGTACGCCATGCTTGGGGCCTTGTGCAGACCTATTTGGACCCCTTGGGGCTGTTTACTACTATTTCTCACTATGTTGACTTACGATTTACACTCAGTCCTTTCCTGTTTAACTGATTTCGAAACTCAGACTCATTTACACTACTTTTGTGATATAAAATGATGTTTTGGGTTGTGTACCCCATTTATTTGATAGCCTGAGTGGCTTTGAGAGATTTCTGACTAAGTGAGGCCGAATGCCTATGTTGTGAGGATATTATAGGATTGGGCTGCACACTACAGCATGTTGCACTGTTTATGAATGTGAGAGGCTGAGTGATTATTCCTTATGGGAGCTAACAAATTTTAAGGCTCCGAGAAACTTCACTATGTAATTTAAGGTTTTGTTGTGTCAAGGTAGGCTTACCCATTGTATTTTTGGATTTTTGGGGTGAACAATGTGCTGGGGAGTTGAAATTTTTTATCACAGCTAGACTAGGATTTAGCTAGGATAAAGCTAGGCTGTAACAAGCTTTAGGCTGGCGAAGCCAGGCTAAAGCCAAGTTGGACCATGCTTTAGGGTGGCGAGGCCAGGCTGTACCAGGCTTTAGGCTGGAGACGCCAGGTCTGTAGCCCAGTCCGAAAATTTTGGACTATCCATTCTTCTATCTTTATAACCGGACCCAACTTCGTTAAATACACATAATGGGCCATTATTGCAAAAATAAATCTGATGTTTTAGAGTGAGAAAGGTAGCCCTAAAGTGAGAAATTTATCCTCATTAAAGCATTCTTCAATTCCTACACAAATCTTTGGAGATTAACAAGGATAACACACTAAATATTCATCCTTGAGGTAAGATTATACACCCTAACTCCTAATTTTGAATTTTAGCTAAAGATGTGTAATTATGAAGAAAGTTTGTGGGTATTGGAGTTGTTATCTTGCTCTCATGTGTTATCAACAGGTGCAGGAACATTTTGGAGCTAAAACTGTTCAAGGATGGGTTGAAGGCTGATGAAATCCTCTATAAAAGGACCTTAAAGACTTAATGCACACCTAGTGTTTGATGGGATGCTAAAATGAGCTAAGACTATGAATATCTTCCTAATTTGTGTTCAATTTTGTTATATCTCGAAATAGATTGGGATTTCAAGGATTTCCGGAACGTTTTAGTAATTTAAGGAAAAGCTCAAGCAAGGTATGTATGGCTAAGACCCACTCTTCTTAGAAATTGAACCCCTTGAGGTCCATGCAATTCGTGTAAGTCCCAAAATTTATTGATATAGAAATTGCTATTCCATATGCGCTTATATTGCAAAAATATATGTACAATATGTATTTCAATGTTCCGATAATGATATCTTGTCGTTTGAGGATGTGTTAAGGATATGCAATATCTGCTAAAATGCCTAGACTTCTAGTTGAGCTTGAATAAAGATTGTTACGCCAAACTGTGTGAAGGCCTCTAGTTACCTACGATCTGTAATTGCTCTTGTGTGTACTCAATATCTTGAATTGAAAGCTTGTTTGTTGAAAATGATAATAATGTGAAATGTGGGAAAGAACTTGCATTATGAAATACGGCCAAGAGCCAAGATCTGATATAACCATTGTGTCTACTAGTGCCGATGAATTGATATATGTGAAAGAAATATGAAATGAGATGATCAATGAACAATGGTAATGTTTTGGCTAGGACGGACTAGCCGATCGGGCCATGATCGGACGCCATGCCACACGCATAGTGGTACTGATCTGGAAACTAAAATTTGAAATTGAAACTGGAATTATGATTATGGTGAATGTCTCTAATGGGACAACCTAGCCAATCGGGTCGTGATCCGACTCTGTATAAAAGTACGATGGTGTTGTGAATTATGAGGTATTGATAATAATGTTGTCCCCATTTAAAGCTGTGAAAATTACTTGAAAGCTTATGTGATTCTTTATGTGATGTTGTAGTGTTGTTTAAGGTTTCCATTGATTCCATGATTATTTATTCTTGTATTATTGTTCTTTCTAATGAGATGGTGTTCAGTTATACATACTAGTACTATTGTACAGTACGAACGTCCCTTTTGTTGGGGGCGCTACATCTTTAACTGGATGTTGGTGATACCATAGCAGACAGTGTTGATCGCAGCTAGTGGTGCATCATCATCATCTTCCCAACAGAATTTTTTAGCCCCATTCCTCCGTGGGTGTCACGACCCCAAATCCTAAACTGTATGTGATGGCGCCTATCATGGAACTAGGCTAGCCCACAATCACAAAATTATAGTTTCTTTCTAAAACCCCAGCCTTTCAACATTTCATAAAGTATTTAGAATTATTGATTTCATTAGGCAAAAAATAAACAGCTAAATAGTCTAAACCATCCCAAAATCCGGAGTCATCATGTCACGAGCATCTAAGAAATATACCAACAAGTCTACTATTATAATACAAAACCTCCGAACGAATAGCTAGATAAAAAAAAGAAGGGAAAATAGAGATGCTGCGGACGCTGAACAACTACCTCTATATCTCGAACTCCGGCTCCGCACGAAATAGATGGCTAACGGTCAGTATCAGCACCTGAATCTGCACAAAGGGGTGCAGGGAGTAATGTAAGTACGCCAACTCAGTAGTAATGAGAATAAATCAAGTCTAAGTGGCGAGAAACACATAAAAATCAATATCATCAATTCACAATATGCACAGCCTTTCTTTCCAATAGTATATACATAGATATATGAAATCATCATGCCTTAGAACCAACTTTAGAAAAAATATCCTTTCAACAATATGTTTTCCAACAATCTCAGAAATAAAAATAACTGAAGGATTTAGTATAAAAACGAAATAAATCATAAGTAGGCCCTCGGGCAAAAACGTGAATCGTAAATCGCCCCTCGGGCAGAACATCACCCAAGAAGGTCACAGCCACTCAGTATCAGCCCCTCGGGAAACCTCACTGTCACTCATGCCTACCAATCACTCATCACTCGGCACTCAGCACTCAGTAGGTATCTGCGCTCACTGGGGTGTGTACAGACTCTAGAGGGGCTCCTTCAGCCCAAGTGCTGATATCAAGCCACCTCATGGCGTATCATATCCTTACAAATCAGGCCCTCAGCCTCACTCAATCAGAACATCTCAAAAGCCCCTTGAGCGTATCACTAAAATGGGGTACTCGACCCAAAACATCATTTTTTTTAATCTCAAAATAGGTTAAATAAGGATGAGTTTCGAAAACAGTCGAGCGCAGTACGACTGAATGTAAATCATAAATCAATAGTGAGGAAATAGCAGTAACAAGCCCTCAAGGGGTCTAAACAAGCCGGCACGAGGCCCCAAACATGGCTTATAGCCCAAATATAGCAATAGTCTTTAGAACACAATTTAACATATGATTTAGGGTGAAATACGCAACTCAAAAGTTGTCGCGGAAAGGACCAAGTCCAATACAAAATCAGTGTGCGCCACATACTCGTCATCCGACTTGTGCGCCATTCTAAAATACTAATCTGTGATTCTCTTGCCCCTCAAATTGGCTCCCGAATACTCCGAATCTAACCAAAACCAGGTTAACATCATCAATATATGCGGAAGGAACAAAACCCAATAAAAAATTATCAATTTATACAAAATCTCGAAATTCGGCCAAACCCGAGCCCCGGGCCCATGTCTCGGAATTTGATAAAATTTACATCACTAGAATCCTCGTCCTCTCACGATTCAATACATACCAAGAACGCTAAAATCAGACCACGATTCCCCACTCGAATCCTCAAAAGAAAATTCCAAATTCCATGCACCTTTCTTCCCCAAATTTGGGTTTAATTTCAACAATTTTCCGGTTTAATTACTTAAAAAACGACATATAAATGGGTTGTGAAGTTGGAAACCTTACCTCCAATAGAGCCCCTTTGATTTCTACTTCAAACCCTCTCAAATAGCTCTCAACCCGCCTGACAATGGAGGAAAAATGAGCTAATCTCGCACAAATTGCCTTTAAAACATTCTGCCCAACAATTAATTTTCCTCAGTGCGATTTTATTTCCAAGGATGCGTTCGCGATGCACAGACCAGCCTACCTATCCGTTCGCGTACAAACACACGTGTTCGCGTAGATCAAACACGCATCCCCCTAACGTGCCTCAGAACACCCTATGTGATCGCGGACCTTACCTGCACGATCGCACTGCACACAGGACCCACTCTACGCGATCGCAACCTCCACCCACGCGATCGCCTGTATAAAAAACTTGCTGTCCCCAACTAGCCTATGCGATCGCGCTCTTACCTAGACGATCGCATGGAAGGACACCAGAACAGAACACCAGCAATTTTGCAACTTCCAACATCCAAACATGATCCGTTAACCTGTCAAAACACACCCGAGGCCCTCTGAACCTCAACAAAACACGCCACCACAACCCATAACCTTATTAAAACTTAGTTGAGCCTTCAAAATACCAAAAACAACGCAAAAACACCAAAATTACATCAAATTCAAGAGTATGAACTTTGAAACTTCTAAATTTCTCCAACTATTCTGAAACCAACCAAAATACCTCCGATTGACCTGAAATTTTGCACACATATCCAAAATGTCATTACGAACCTGATCCAACTTCCGAAATACCATTCGGACCTTGATAGCCTATTTTCCACTGCCGACCTGAAATCGCCAAAAACTAATTTTCGCCAATTCAAGCCTAATTCCACACCAGACATCGAAACTTCATTCCGAACACACTCCTAAGTCCGAAATCACCTAACGAAGCTATCCGAGCCATAAAATCCACATTCCGAGGTGGTTTACCAATAAGTAAACTCCTAGTTGACTTTTTAAACTATTAAGTTAATTTAAGAGACTAAGTGTCTCAATTCTCACCACAACCACTCCGAACCCGAACCAACCGACCCAACACAACATAAATAGGCTAAGAAACATATGATAAAGCGGAAACAGGGGAAACTGGGCTAATCTCACAGAACGATCGGCCGAGTCAATACATCCTCCCCCTCTTAAACAAACATTCATCCTCGAACAGGTCTAGAAACATACCTGGAGTTTCGAATAAGTGAGGATATTTGTCCCGCATCTCCCACTCGGTCTCCCATGTGGCATCCTCTACCGGCTTCCCACTCCACCGAACCTTAACTAAAACTATATCCTTAGACCTCAGCTTTCTGACCTAACGACCCAAAATAGCCACTGGCTCTACCTCATATGACATATCACCCTCGAGCTGAACCGTGATGAAGTACAAAACATGAGAAGGGTCACCAACATACTTCCGGAGCATCGAAACATGGAACACCGGATGAATACCCGACAAGCTGGGAGGCAAGGCAAGTCTATAAGCCACCTCCCCAATCCTCCGAAGCACCTCAAATGGACCAATGAACCTGGGACTCACCTTCCCTCTCTTCCCGAACGGCATAACACCCTTCATGGGTGACACCTTCAGCAACACCTTATCCCCAACCATGAAAGACACATCCCGGACCTTCCGGTACGCATAGCTCTTTTGCCTAGACTGCACCGTGCGAAGCCGGTCCTGAATCAACTTGACCTTACCCAACGCATCCTGAACCAGGTTTGTGCCCAATAGTCTAGCCTCGCTCGGCTCAAACCAACCAATCGGAGAACTGCACCTCCTACCGTATAAAGCCTCACACGGAGCCATCTGGATACTCGACTGATAACAATTATTATATGCAAACTCTGTGAGTGGCAGAACTGGTCCCATGAACCCCCAAAATCAATGACACAGGCACGCAACATATCCTCCAAAATTTGAATAGTACGCTCTGACTGCCCATTGGTCAGAGGATGAAACGCTATGCTCAACTCGACCTGAGTAACAAACTCTCTCTGTACGGCTCTCCAGAACTGAGATATGAACTGAGTACCTGTGTCATAAATTATAGAAACTGGGACCCCATGCAATCGGACAATCTCCCTTATATAAATCTCAG
>ML314055.1:27729-47183 GCA_005239505.1 Nicotiana paniculata | reverse complement strand
CCAAGCAAGTCTGACCAGTCCGGTCAACATTTTGACCACATTATCGACCAAAAAGCGATCAACCTTGGTCACTAATTTATTTATAATTATTTTTTAAATAATGTTATCCAATTTAGCGATCAACTTTGGTCGCTTATTTTGATATACCAATTTTGGTCGCAAATTTTTGGTCGCTTTTTGTCGGATTCTTAGTAGTGGAAGGTTCTACGGGACCTAAGGTGAATAGGTATGTGTATACGCTTAGGAAACCTGCTTTGTAAGTGGTTATGTCCTCATTAGGTGAAGGGATCTCCACTTGTATTGTATCCCCCCAACGGCAATCGAGGAAGGCTTTTCAACCTTGAAATCAGAAGACGTTTCACAAGGCCCGGGGTTACACTCCTCAATGCAAGGAGGTACTACCGTTTTGCTCTTAGACGAGCGAGATGACGAAGGGGCTTTCTCTTTTTGGAGAACTAACTTAGAAGTTTTTTCCATTTTGTTGAGCAATTTTAGAAGAAGAAGAAGAAGAAGAAGAAGAAGAAGAAGAAGAAGAAGAAGAAGAAGAAGAAGAAGAAGAAGAAGAAATTGGTTTAGAGATGAACACAAGGAAGGGGTAAGTGTAGAGAAGAGTTGATGACGATTTAAAGATGTTGTAGAAAGTAAAAATATGAAGAGTGAAAGATTGGAGTATTTATAGGGGCCATCTAAGCGTGTTGGGTAAGCTAAAAGATAGCCAATAGCCATTATCGATTTATGGTTTTTTTAGAACTGTGCAGATATGAGCTTTGCACGTCCATTCTGCCACACCAGTCGCTGACCTCACGTACCCTATATTTGTGCTACCTTTTAATCTGTACATTATTTTTAAAAGTTATTGATTTGATATCCAGCTGACAAAAAATTCGTAAAAATTAATATGACAATTACACCTCTGACAAATCGTGTGATCTGCAACTTCATTCTTAAAAAAAGATCTCCTCCTCTCCTCTTAGCAGCTTTATCAAAACTTTTCCAGATTCATCTTCAGAATCACATGAAGTTGTTTCACCTTAAAGCTAAAACTTCATGCTAATGTAGCATGAAATTGTTTCATGTTGAAGCTAAAACTCCATGCTAATATAGCATGAAGTTGTTTCACATTGAAGCTAAAACTTCATGCTAATGAATGCTGAAGTTATTTATCCTGTAGTCTACAGTTTTATCATGAGTTTTATCTGAAACTTTTGTCTAAACATGTTGAAGTTATTTAGTTCATTTGCTAAAACTTCAATTTAAACATGCTGAAGTTAGTGAAAACTTCAAACTAAACCTTAAGCTTTTTAATTCATTTGCTAAAACTTCAGACTAAACATTCTTAAGTTTTTGTCTTGCAGTATATAATTTTCTAATGAGTTTTTGGTAATGTATGCTTAAGTTATTTAGTTCATTTGCTAAAATTTCAGAGTAAACATGCTTAAGTTTTTTAGTTCATTTACTAAAACTTCAGACTAAACATGCTTAAGTTTTTTTAGTTCATTTGCTAAAACGTCAGGCTAAATATGCTTAAGTTTTTAGCTTGCAATATGTAATTTTCTAATGAGTTTTTTCTAATGCATGCTGAAGTTATTTAGTTCATTTGCTAAAACTTCATACCAAAACATGTTGAAGTTTTGCTTCGTAGTCTACCGTTTTGTCAATAGTTCTGAAGGCCAAAATCGTCTTTTTAAAATGCTTTTTAACAAAAAAAAATGGGTACGGATGCAAACGGAAAAATAAAACCGGTATAAGTTAAAAGGGAGCAACCAAATAGGACACCCCATGCGGTTTTTACTTATATAAATCATATAATTAGGCCATTTGAAATCTCATCCCTTCAATGTAAATCATCTATTTTGGCCAATCTTAGGTGATAAAGTTCCAATATTTTCTTAGTCCAAAATTGGTGTATATGAGATTTGTTACTTTCGGGACTTTGGGCTTTTTAAAACACCTAAAATAATTCAAAGGTTAAGATACTTTTAGTAGCAATCTTATTGTACTTTGTGATGATTCTTTCTTAATGTTTTTTATGTTTTCATGTGAAATCTTTGATGCGATACTTCAACATGCTTGATTCCTTTGTGTTTGAAGATTGTATTTCACCTGGAGGATGGTTTAAGTGTCGTGATGAGATGAAAGGTAACTGGGGATGGACAAGTGAAGCATCATAGATGTGCCAAATGAATAGCCTAATAAATACTTTTACTTGTCCCCCTTTATTATCCCGGTCTCCATATTCTACGAAGTTTTATATAGACATTCGTAATTTTCAAAACACATTACTTTAAACTCATATGACTGTTGATCAAGCCTATGTGGCAACTTCATGACCGAGTTGGACAAAATACGTTAATTTCACGCGCATTTCAAGAGTAAAAATAAAAATAATTAGACTAAAAATGATTAAAATTAGAAAAAAGAAATAAAAAGAAAACTAAAAGCAAGAGACAATAAAAATATAAGAAAAAATAAAATATCTCTGTTCTTTCTTCTTTCTTCTTTCCCCCACGCCCTCCCCTATTTCTTTTTCTCTTTCTATCCTTCCCCTTTCCCGTTCTTTCCCACCCATCTCCCGTTTCTATATCTTTTATTTTTCTTCCCCTTCCCGTTCTCCCCCCCCCCCCCCCCGCCCCCCCCCCCCCCCCCTGGCACCACCCCTTCGATTTTCCGCAAAACCCATCTCCCATTTCTATTTCTTTTTCTCTTTCTTCCCCTTCCCGTCCCCCCCGCACCCCCCTGAAGAGACTAACAACTGTAAACATATCTTGCTTTTTCTTTTTTATGTTTCTTTTTGTGCGTATATGTTATCTGCAGCAAAGTTAGTTCATTAGAACACATCAAGACTCTTAGAATTGAATGAACACTACAAGATTTTTATGGTGTTCTCCGGTGGCCGGAGAAACTTTTCGACGATGACAGTGGAATTGTTGGTGGTAAGGAGAAGAGACAGTGGAGTAAGGGAAAAAATAAGATTAAGTCAATAGTTTATTTTCCTATGTGGTATCCTACGTCCTGTCATAAGTGTTTATTATACACGATTTGAAATATTGTAAGTATTCAATTGGCAAAATGCTAATTTTGGAAACTGACATGACGAAATGATACAAATATAAGTGTTATTTAGGCTATTCTGCCTTTCTATATACTAAGAAAACATAGATCCAACAAGAAGAAAAGTGATACAGTGAAACGTTTGCATAGAAATTGCACGGGGCGTCCTATTTGGTCGCCCTCATTTAACATATACCCATATTTTTAAAATTATTTAACCTATACCTTAATTTTTACAACTTCAGGCGTTGCCTTCCTGATACCTGTCCAAAACTTCAGCTTATTTAGTGCTGAAGTTTTTAAAAATTAACTAAATAACTTCAGCATCTTCTGCTGAAGTTTTTGAAAAAGCTTTATGACAAAACTAATTAATCCAGGACAAAACTTTAGCTTATTTAGTGCTGAAGTTTTTACAAATGAACTAATTAACTTTAGCATCTTCTGCTGAAGTGTTTGAAAAAGCTTTATGACAAAACTAATTAATCCAGGACAAAACTTCAGCTTATCTAGTGCTGAAGTTTTTACAATAAACTAAATAACTTCAGAATCTTTTGCTGAAGTTTTTGAAAAAGTTTTATGACAAAACTTCAGCTTATTTAGTGCTGAAGTTTTTACAAATGAACTAAATAACTTCAGCATCTTCTGCTGAAGTTTTTGAAAAAGCTTTATAACAAAATTAATTAATTCAGGAGAAAACTTCAAATTATTTAATGCTGAAGTTTTTACAAATGAACAAAATAACTTCAGCATCTTGTGCTAAAGTTTTTGAAAAAGCTTTATGACAAAACTAATTAATCCAGGACAAAACTTCAGCTTATTTAGTGTTGAAGTTTTTACAAATGAACTAAATAATTTCAGCACTTATGCTGAAGTTTGTCTGATTGTCTTTGCCATACCTGAAATTTATGCGAAAAGTGGGTACGCTTGTAATTTTTTTTTGCAAAGCAGGTATAAGTTAAAATGTGACTCAAAAAGCGAGTATAGATGCAAAAGCCCCAATGTTTGCTCTGTGTGACTTATGCGTAAAAATAGCACGGGCTAGCCAGTTTTCGGACTGGTCATTTAAAAATAGTCAGCGTTTGCAAAGTCATTGAAAAATAACCATTATTTTGCTGCAACACGAAAAGTTCACTATAATATACTGGAGATTTGTGCACACGTGTATGAACTTCTAACATATTATGCTGGAACTCCAATACGCGCAATGTTCCAACATAATATATTGGAGATTGTAGCACTTGAGTATGAACTTGCAGCATATTATGCTGGACCGGTATACTATGCTGGAACTGCATTATATTATGCTGGAATTCCAGTATACTTATGCTGGAACTCCAGTATATTATGCTGGAGTATTTTCCGAATTTTGTACAGTATTTTCGTTCAAATTTATCTTTATATGAAAAATGGTTAAACTTTGATTACTTTTAAAACTGTGCTATTTTTGAATAATCACTTGTAAATCTGATTATTTTTGAATTCCTCCGAATTTATGCAAATTTTGAATTCCTCCCGATTTATGCAAAACTGAAGAGGAATTCCCTGATACCATGGTAACTTAAAGTAATGCGTTGGAGATTTAATTTCAACATTTGTATTTTCAAAATCCCAAGAATTTTTAAGGTGTTGTGAGCAATTTCATATTTACTTTTCTTTCTGGTTTTATGAAAAAGAGGGGGGGGAATTTATTAGCATCTTGCTCAGTCAAAGGTATGAACAAATTTGCCACAATAATGTTGATGCTGGACGCCATTTTCATCCACATCTTTCTCTATGACCCTCATTTGGAGATGTCCAGCTGATGATTTTCTCGTCCTTAGAAACCAAATCCCAAAATGATGTTTATGCCTAACAACCACCCACAGAAGGGGAAAGAAAGGGGGAAGTGGTGCAGTACACTTCTCTTTTTTTCTTCCACTGTGCAAGTGCTGACGGAGGAAGAGGATTAGATGTAAAGAAAAAGAAAATGCAATAACAATAAATACTGAGATGAAAAACACCCAAAAAAGGGAAAAGAAAAGCAGTCCATAACTCCAAATCCCTTACAAAAGGTAAATTCTGTAAGCAAGTTCAGGAATCTCAATCCACAGCAGAGATCAAAATTTCCACCTAAAAGAAAATATGGACAGCTTCTTCTACAATCAATAACCAATAATGACAAACGAAAAAAAAAGTCACAAAAGAAAACAGGAGCTTGAACTTCTAGATTTCCCATTTCTTCAGCTCCATGCCATCCGGAGGGCTTCCTTCGACCTTCTTTGCACCGACTTCTTTCCAGTTTGTGGACAGAACAGTCCCATTAGATTCCACCTGAGAGGCAGCAAGCATGCAAAATATATTACTTTCCACTTGTGTGTGTGTGTGTGTGGCAAAGAAGATTTGCAATCAGTATACCAAGTTTACAAGTCAGTCAAAGGAAAACAAACTAAATCTAACATGCACCCTTTACAGGGACGAGAAAAATATTGAGATAAGCTACAGACAGATACTACTTCCGAAACATAAGAAATGGTGCAGAAGGATAAGAAGTGTTACGAGATGTTCTAGCGGCGAAGGTATTTAAAAAGAGAAGATGAACAACAATTGCAGGAGGGTAACTCCTCAAAGAAAATGCAACAGGGAGAGCTAAATACATGTGGTACTCCAAAGCACTGCCCTAAGAAGACTAGGTCCATAAAACAAGAGACAATTATGTTCATCACAGAAACTGTTAATCGGTAGGTCATATGTTCATTATCCGGGGAATTCAGTTTTATAAGTATCTCCTATCAGATCCCCATAATTATTGGGTTTCATATTAATAGAACACTGCACTCATATTAACATCAAAGCACCCCTTTATAAAAGTGTATATAAACATCAAGTATATAGACAGGCACCGGACTTACAAAGGATTTCATCATGGCTCTTCTGGTGTCCTCATCGGCATCTTTGTATATGTCTCGGAAAAATTTGTTCAATGCTGCATCTCCATCCAATTTTTCATCTTTTTCCTGGAATACAAACCAGCATTGAGGGACTTAGAAACTATACTGCATAGAACAGCCACACACCCCACCCCCCCACCCCCCAAAAAAATATATATATATATACAGCATAGTATACTGTGGTCTATTAATCAAAGACACCAAACAGAAGTATGTTTTTACTACCTCCTTTTTCACTTCAGCCTCTAATTTATCCCAATCCACATGTCTCAATTTCGAGGAAGGATAACTGGGTCGGGGGGCATCTGTAAAATGTGCAAACTATAGTAAGCTTTGCTTCTGAATAAGTGTAACCAACAAATTTGGTAAATTCGCTGGTCATTTGTAAGCAATCCAATGGTGAAGAAAACAACTGAAAACTGACAAATTCAGTGAAGGGGAAAGAGGAACGGCTGATAGCCAGAACACCATATTACACAAGCAAGCAGGTTACCTAATGACACATTAGGCCTCTGCACCACAGCCGCCTCCCTCGTATATTCAAGAGATGTCCAGTGTAAGGGCTCAGCTTTTGCAAGGCGGATCTCAATTTTGGTAGACATCACTTCGTATCTGCATTTTGCAGGTGTTATCTGCATATCAAGAGACAATTACAAGATCACACAGTAAGCATCTTCAATTACTTGGGCAACAATTTGTCAGAAATTTTAAATGGAGCTCTGTCCAGAAATATCACAGCCATATTTTAAGCTTAGGCTTACCTTCCCAAACAACCTAGGCTGGAAAGAATAAGCTTCCTCGCCCGGCACATCAATGCTAACACTAAGCTGTAAAACAACCAAAGAAAAAAGGCGAATTTGCTTCGTCATCCAATTATTTTAAATAAAGATATCTCAACAGGATCAAAAAATGGTAAAACATACTATTTGTTCACCAAAGTCAACAACAACATGCTTGGCTGGTATACCCTTGGCAAATATAGTCACCACCACCTCCTCTGGCTTCTGGTAAAATTCATGCCTGCACTTACATACATTAGATTACCCTGTGTTTTCCACAAAAAGAATACCCGAAAGAGGGGGAAAAAACAGATCAAAAGTTAATCACAAGGTTGCAATAGTCATTTTATTTTACAAGGACAAGGTTGCAGTAAGCATATATGTTTTTTTAATTAAGAGTAATCATATATGTTTAAAACATAACAGCAATAATATTTGAGAAAGATTAAAACATAAAAGCAAATAATATTTCACAAGTAACATCTCAAACTTATTCCCACATTTGATAAATTATTTAGCCTATCAAAGGAAAGTGTGATGCCAGAGTTACTGAACTTAACGATTCATTAACACGGCAAAGGTTTTGACCTAACCTGTATTTCGGTCTGGCAACAGATCCTTGATAGGACAGGTTGACAGTTGGTTGAGCATCTTTAGGCGCAACAGCAACATTGTCCAAAGACTCAGATGCAGGGGGAGCTACGACATTTCCGGAGGTTTTATCCACTGACTGATTAGGTAGTTCTCCAGCTTCCTCTGAATTTAGCCAGCAAATTTCATCAATTAGTTTTACTAAGGATCATGCGCCTTCCAAAAGCATGGAAACCATTCGTATAAGATATGAATGAGGCATTAAGTGTTCTACTAGCATAGCAACATCATTATACACATAAATCTCAGGAAAAAACCCGCAATAATTTCAAGAAAACTGTAGGTTCTATTAGTTTTGAACTATAAACAGCAAATTTCTCATATCGTCATAAAACTGCTTGTTAGAGCAAAATATAGCACCAAGTCACCATAGATGCCATAAGTTGATTAGAATTGACCGGATTTGTGAAATGTGAGAAAAGCCATCTTCAAAGGCAATAAATTACCTGCAATGCGGTCATCACATTCTATGATTAACTTTGTGAACCTTGACTCTGCCGGTGCTAAACTAGCACCAGTTTCCAAAGCTGCCTTTGCAGTTTGGTACTCTTCAAGCTTCATACAGGCCAACCTGGAAAAGCACCAAAAAAGGAAATTAATTCCAACAACACCGTATCTAATGATACAAGCACTGACAGATAACAAGTGCTACTTCAAAAAATAATATTGTTACACTCTGACTTTGTTATTTATCAAAAGTGAAGGTAAAAGCTAAGAAAGTATAACAACAATAACATGGTAATTTAGTAACATATTGCGGGGAGTGAGGTGAAATGGTGTGCGGTTGTGGGAAAATCTATGATGCTGCAGCAGTCTTGTTGGAGGATGATGAAAATCAGACATATTGAACAAATCAATCATGAAATGACGAATCTTGATTTCACCGTCAGCTATTGTATAACATCCTAAAAGTTAGATGAGACAGATCACTAAATCAAGAAAAGCATGTAGTGAACAGGTATGGAACACCACAAAATTCAATCAGCGAGAAAACTTACAACAAAATTATACCATTACCACATAAGAAACTAAAATAGATAGGTTATTAACACTCACCCCTTACGCAAATATGCTTTTGACATTGAAGGATCTAACTCAATGGCCTTGTTCGCATCAACAACAGCTTCTGCTCGCAGGGAAACATGATAACAGTTACTACCATGCTTAGAAGTTATAACTAATAATTGGTAAGCATTACAATTAACAGTATATAGTGAAATATGATGCTCTATGCAGACACAAAAGAGATGTCTTTCCAGGAAGTTACACCAATGAACTTCATGCAAACTTATAAAACATTATAAATCTAACTAGAAACTCCACAGATTAACTTTCAACAACTGCAGATTCTTTAGTTACTGACTAAAGGCAACAAATAAGAAGAAAGTTAGGGTTTTTCTTTATGAATCCTTTATTCATTCCAGTCTGTTTCCGTCCATCTAGTTCCAATACTAGATAATTCACTTTTAAGTAAAATTAGGATTCGCAAGATCCTCTAAATCTGACACTTATCAATAAACAGACATGCAGGTTCTAAAACAAATACCGGATCTAACATAAGTGTACCAACAACGACACCAAAAACTGAATCCAAACTACAATTACATAATAAAAGAAAGGAAAAGCAAAAAAAAAGGCTAAACGAAACAACTAGTGCCCCGCACTCAAGTAGCAAATAACCTAAGACTTTTACAAATTCAATAAATCGTAAACCGCAATAAAAGCAGAGAATAATTCAATCAACGCCGTTTCTTACTAATTTTTATCCTTTGTCAGCCAATCTACCAGTAAATTAGCCACACACAAAAAAAAAGGAATAACGGATTAATTAGAGAGAAAAAAGGATACCAGTGAAGTAGTTGAGTTTGATATTGGCCTGAGCACGGTCGGCGAAAAGCTCAGCGTTCTTAGGGGTCATGGCTATGGCTTGAGTGTAAAGGTCAACGGCGAGCTCAAAGTGGTCATCGATGAAAGCTTCTTTAGCCCTAATCTCCAGATCGGACGCCATTGGAAGGAGCACAGAAGAAGTCTCTAGAACAAGAGGGAAAAGAAATTGCTGATGGATGGATTGAGACTATAGAGATTCTTTGGCGTATTAAGAATATATATAAAGATCAATAATTGGGGTTTGTATTTGTATAAGAATAGGAAAAGACTAAGAAAAGGGTTTAACAGGTCAAGTCTTCGCCAACTAATTAAGGAAGTATTTATTTCTTTTTAATTTCAGGAAAGAAAAGGATGTATTTATTTCAATAACAAGTAGTAATAAAGTTACTTTAGTTCTATATTTTTTAGGGAATGTGAATAGTAAACAATAGGAAAAGAAAATAAGCGTATAGGCAAAGTACTAGGGAAAGAAAAAAGTCAAAGATATGAAGGTTTTTGTAGAATTAAATATCCGTAAAATATGAGTTAATATGTTCGCTTTATTTTGGAAGAATAAAGATGGATGAGCGTACTGAATCATAAAAATACATCACTAAATTGAGGAGGCGAGATATATCACACTTAAGCAGCTTATCTGAATTGACCTACTCAAACTCGAGCAAAGTGGTGCACCATCCCATACTCCTATTGTAGAGATTATAGATTCATTAGATTTTTATGATCTGATGGACATTTACATGACGTCTCTGACTAGTGTGTATGGGTAAAATCGAGGATAAAGTTAACCCCGATTTTTGGATAAAGAAACGAGAAGGTGACGTGGTTTAATCGTTTCGTTTCTCTTCAATTCAATTATTTATTGTTCTTAGATCATTTGTGTTAAAATTAAATCACGTATCCTTTAAAGCTTGTACAAATTCAATTGTTGCTCATTTTAAGGGTAAAAAGTTTGGCGTCCACCGTGGGGCTAAGGATAATAGTGGTGATTTAATATAAATCTCTATAACACACCATATTTTACACTTGCTCTTTGAAGTTTGATTTCAGGTATATTCAAAAATGTCGAATTCTCAGTCAGCTCACTTAAATGGTCATACCGAGTCAGGCCACCACAGTGAAAATAATAACACGGTACCAAGCAATGGCATGCCCCATGTTGACCCTAATAGCGTTCCAATTGACCCAGTCAACGCCAATTCACAAGTTGCCATCAATATCGACCTACCAACTAATCGTGAAAATAGCATTCACGGGGCACCCCCACCATCAGCTCGAGAAGCGCCGGAAGGAGGAGGAGATGGAGTTAGCTTACGATTGATTTTTGAAATGTTACAAGCTCAGCAAGTGGCAATAGCACAGCTGCAGAGCCAAAACCATTCACAGAACACAGTCGAACTCGAGCAGGTTGGAGAAGATACTCAGAGAGACAAACGGATTATCGTAGAACCAGATGTGTTCGGAAACGGAGAGACTTATGAGGTGATGAAAATGCTCTAAGCACTAATAAAACGGGTGGAGTACGGCAAAAAGAAGATAGAGAGAAATGACAAGAAGGTGGAGACTTACAATTAAAGGGTCGATCAGATCCCGGGAGCGCCTTTAATATTGAAAGGACCGGATTCCAAAATGTTTATTCAGAAACCTTTTCCCCCGAGTGTGGCATCGAAGCCAATTCCGAAGAGGTTCTGAATGACCGGTATTTTGAAATATAATGGGACCACATATTTAAATGAGCATGTAACCTCCTACACATGCGCAATAAAATGCAATGACCTCGAAGACGACAAGATCGAGTTGGTGTTGCTAAAGAAATTTGGGGAAACCTTATCCAAATGAGCGATGATATGGTACCATAACTTAACTCCAAATCGTATCGATCTATTTGCTATGCTTTCATATGCCTTCGTTAAAGCCCATGGTGGCGTTATCAAGGTCAAGACGGGAAATTTGGACCTCTTCAAAGTCAAGCAAAGGGACAACGAAATACTTAGGGAGTTCGTGTCGAGGTTCTAGATGGTACGGATAGACCTGCCCCTAGTTGCCGATTATTGGGCCGTTCAGGCGTTTACTCAAGGACTCACCCCCAAAGTGTCGTTGCTTCTCAACAAAGTTGGTAGAGTACCTGGCGTTTACTTGGGCCAATGTTCACAACAGGTACCAGTCAAAGATCAGAGTCGAGGACGACCAGTTGGGAGCTCCCTCGAGGTCTGTTTACCCCAATAGAGTGAATGACATGTTTAAATAATTATGGATCAGGAACCGAGGACACCCCGATATCGGTACCAGATATGCTAATGTTTTAGACATCAATACCACACAAGAAGATATGTTACTCTATGTGGTACCCAATTTTCGAGTGTTGTCTCAGTAGAAGAACCTAGTTCTTCTTGGTGTTCCAACTACTACTGTTGCGGAATAATTAAAAGCAGTAAAGTAAAAACACAGAGATTTTTACGTGGAAAACACCTGGCTCAAAAGGTGAAAAAACCACGACCTACTCCTCAGTAGGATTTGCTCAACTCTTCACTAAAAACTCTGAGCCAAACGGACTTACAAAATAAAATCTTTTGTAATCCTAAGGATTAACTCTAACCCTTTGTAGTAACTAGCACTTAGCTAATTTCTACACACCTCAAGTTAACTCTAACTTGATCAATACGTACCTATTACAATTGCTTCTATGAAAGCTGAAATATACAATATTCAAAACTCATACTACAATCAACTAGATTCACTACACAATCAGATGGAACTGGTTCTTCTAGTTGAATTGTAGCCTTTGCATCGCACAATGATTCTGCTAGCAAAAATAACTCTGGAAATTTTGCTTTCAGATTTTGATTCACTGCAGCTTTGTGCGTCTTTTATTCCAGCAGAAATACATCAAGTATTTATAGAGTCAGCCGTTGAGCTTGTCTTCCAATTTCAGTTCAACTCTACCTAGGTGAACCAATTCGAATCAAACTCAACTTCCTTTCTTTTGTTACTTTCCTTGCTGAATTCGTCTTCGATTAATCAGATCAGTTTGCAACCTTTTCGTATTAGGAGACTATCTCTTGGTTCATTGATATTTCATCTTCAAAACATCTCCTAAGCATATACGGTTCATGTGCCAGCTAATTAGTTCAAGATGTGTGCTCTGATGGACCTGGTTCAACTGGTCAGCCTTTTATCAATCTTCAAAACTATGCAGTGACATGGGTCAACAAATTCCCCCTTTTTGATGATGACAAACTCTGTGCTTAATCCTGTATACACTTCAAAGAACTTTGTATGGTTTTGAGCATTAATCATAGAGAATCTAGGTTCATTAGGTTATAAATATCACTTTAAAACTTTAAAAATATTTTGAAAAGTTCAGCACAAACTAACTTCCCCCTTTTGGAATCATCAAAAAGTTTGCAAAAAGATATACTTACCAGTTTTATTAATTATTACTCATGGCCATTGAGGCAACTACATGTGCAAAGCATGATTAATCAATCACAAGAAACCAATAAATGTTAGCTAACTCAAAAATTGAGACAAGTCAATAACTAAAAGCAAAATTCATTGATAAGTAACGATAATCAACCACCACACAGAAAAACAAAAACAACCAACCATGAGCAAAAAAAATAAAAAGAACTGAAACTGATAACTGGTCTTAAGATAGTTTAAGGAAGCTCTAAGAAGCCTAAGGATGAGAAGGTGCAGTGGAGGTTGTGGACTTGGATTGTAGGAGAGACAACATCTGCTGAAGAACACCCTCGTTCTTTTCTTTCTCCTTTGCTAATTCAGCTCTAAAAGCATCCCGCTCTTCTTCAACCTCAATCACGCGAGACTTCAAACGAAGGATCTCCATATCCTTAATCTTGTTTTCTTGCACCAAAGTTCTAACTTTGTTGTTGACTGGTTGCTTCCTAAATGAACCAGGTTCATCCACAGGAACATTGACATTGTAGTCACATGTAAGCAAAGTTTCCTTCCCAAAATAATCTTTGGCCGTAGCCATCTCAGCCTTCTTTACTAAAACCCCAAAATATGCAAGCACTGTTGTCAGAATGAAGCCATAAGGAATTGTGTGTGCGTTGGTTCCGTTCACCACTCCGTCAAGGAGTTGGATGATAAAAGTTGGCCAACTAATTTGCTTTCCATTGTACAAGCATTCCATCAATGTAAGATCCATATAATTTGCCATGTGCCTTCTTTCTTGTCTAGGCAGTAGGAACTTGATGACGAACTCAAAGAGTAGCTTGTGTTCGAGCTTCATCTCACTCTTGTAAATCGGTCTGGGTTCAATCTCCTTCTCATTATCACAAAAGAACCTGGTGATGTCGATTGCTGAGGTCATCCCATCTAGACAAGGCCATATCTGCCTTGTATAGTCCTCATAGTCCTCAGCTGGTATGTTAAGAATAACGCCCAGTTCTTTAACATCAAAGGAAACCTCAATTCCTTTGACCATAGACGTGACCTTGCCTTCCCTGACACTTGCATTCCCCATAAACTCTACCAACTCAGCTCTTGCCAGCCTGTCTTCCATGCGAAGGACCAGGTCCTTCCAGCGTTGTGCCTCCAGAGTTTTCACTAGATATTGCATACCATGCTCCTCTAAATCCTTCACCATCTTGCCCTTTAGTATTGTTCTTTATCCAAACATGGTAACTCTGTTAGTCACCACTCCAATTTCTTTCTCCTCTTCTCCACTCCAGACTGCATCATCATCATAAACAACTTTCACTCTCTTTGACTTGCCCTGGTCTTCTTAACAGATTTTGTTGGTGTGACAGACATCCTAGCTGACTTTTTTGAAGAAGCTTTAGCCTTTGTGGGTTTTGGTGTCTCAGCCACACCTGGAGCAGGTTGCTCCTCCTGTTGGACCAGGTCCAACCCAGTCTCTTCAATTTCAATAGCCTCAACAGGCTCTCCAACTTTTGCTTTTCCTTTTGCTGCCCTCTTCTTCTTGCTCTCCTTCAGAGCCTTTTCTAATTTCTCTTCTTCTTCTCTCACAGTGCTACGAGTAGCTCTAACTTTTGGAGCAGAAACATCAGCAACTTCAGAAATTTTCCTTTTCTTTGAAGGAACTGGGTGAGTTGCCTTCTTGGGTTTCTGACTCCTTCTTCTCTTGGGGTTATAAGATTCCCCCAGTTTTCTCAACCTTTCCGCCAATGTTTCTTCCCCCGATAAACCAGGTTCATCAGTAGCTTTCTTCAGACTTGCAAGACCTGTTGTTGCTTCCTCTACTATGCTTCCCCCTAAATCAGTAACTTCTTCTCCCATAGTTTCAGGAATGGGGCCACAGATAACCAGCGTGGCACCATCCTCCCTAGATCCCCTCACATCTTCTTCTCCCTCTCTCACAAGAATTCTTTCTTTTCTCCCACTCTTCTTTCTTCCAGGTATTTCGACATCAACCACAGAACCTACCAACACGAATCTTTTATCAGCAGAAGTGAATTCAGAACTGATTTCAAGATTACCTTTTTCAGAACTGGTTGAACCAGGTGCTTCTTCCTCATTAGCTGATTTGAAGGACTCATTGGATGGATCTGACTTAGTACCTTTGTCTGCTTTAATAAGATCCTCCAAGAATTTTTCCCTAGCCCCAGAAACAACATATTTCCAGGCAAGAACTTTAACACAACGATTCTTGGGGGAAGGAGTTGGGTTTGGAGTGGGTTCAAGAATGGGTGTGTTTTCAGGGGATGATAGAATTTCTGGTGATTGGGAGCTGTAAACAGATGGAGAATTGGAGACAGATTCAGAATTTCCTCCATCGTAATCACGATTAGGTGAGGAATTAGATGAGGAAGCTGGTGGAGGTGAAGACTTTTTTTTTTCTGTGTTGAGAGGAAAGGATGAGTTTTGCAAGTTTTGGGGAGTGTAATATGAGTTAAACTTGGTTTGAAGGAAGCTTTATGAAGAGAGGAGTAATGATTACCTTTTATAACATATGGCCATTAATTTTACAACGGATAAAAATTTATTCAGGTGGAAGTCTAATGGTTGTAGGAGTGTCATTGATTTGACGGTTAAGAGTTCCCTATTTCTAGGTTAGTTGAGTGTTGATGTGACTCCTTGGAACGGTTCATTTATGGATTAGTACAAAGACTTAGGAATGAACCAATTATAGATAGACTCCTGCTCATGTATGACTTTAATTGAATTACTATATGGAGAAGATTACGTACATTGTCAGTCAGATGAATCAACATAGATGAACCAGGTTCATCCTGTTTGAAATCTTTAAATTGCCTCAATTTTACAAAGATAGATAAACATTATTAGTATCCATGGAATCATATTAATACATGGACAAGAGTATGGCAATAAAGACATGATGTTAAGCAATTATTAATCTGATTAAGTACCTAATTAAAATTTTCTAGCCAAAAATTCATTTATATAAAAAAAAATTCTTTCTCTTCAATCAGGTGATCTTAATCATCCCTAATTCCAGCATGTTTCTCTCAAAATGCTCCCTACTAAGTGCTTTAGTGAATATATCAACAATTTGATGATCAGTAGCACAAAATTCGATAGAGATCAATCCTTTTTCATAGTTATCCCTTAGGAAATGGTGTCTAACATCTATGTGCTTAGTTCTTTTGTGATGAACCGGGTTATTCGTCATACTAATTGCACTAGTGTTATCACAAAATATAGGAATGCATCCCACATCAATACCAAAGTCCATGAGTTGTTGTTTGATCCATAACAACTGGGCACAACATGAGGCTGCAGCCACATATTCAGCCTCAGCAGTAGACAAGGCTACTGAATTTTGTTTCTTGGTTGCCCAAGATACAAGGAATGAACCCAAAAAGTGAGCCATACATGAAGTACTTTTCCTGTCAACCAGGAATCCTGCATAATCAGCATCAACATATCCTACAAGGTCGAAATTACTACTTTTAGGATATCAAAGGCATAAATCAATGGTGCCTTTCAAATATCTCAAAATTCTCTTTACTGCAGTGAGGTGGGATTCCTTTGGATTTTCCAGAAACCTAGCACACAACCACGTTGAACACAATATTAGGTCTGCTGGCAGTGAGATACAACAGAGACCCAATCATCCCTCTATAAAGCTTCTGATCAACAGATGAACCAGGTTGATCCACATCCAGTTTTGTAGTTGTGGCTATTGGAGTGTCTATTTCTTTTGAGTCTTCCATTTTAAACTTCTTGAGCAATTACACATACTTTTGTTGGTGGATCATTTTTCCATTTGGGTGTTTCTTAATTTGCAAGCCTAAGAAAAAGTTTAGCTCACCCATCATACTCATCTCAAACTCACTTCCCATTAGCATAGCAAATTCCTTGCTCAATTTCTCAGAAGTCGCTCAAAATATGATATCATCCACATATATTTTCACAACCAGGAGATCCGTACTCATTTCCCTTAAGAACAAGGTACTATCAATTTTTCCTCGTTTGTACCCATGTTCTAGCAGGAATTTTGATAATCTTTCGTACCATGCTCTTGGTGCCTATTTGAGACCATATAGAGCCTTATCGAGTTTGTATATGTGGTCAGGTGACTCCTTGTTTTCAAAACCTGGAGGCTGCTTGACAAATACATCTTCCTTTAGATAGCCATTTAGAAAGGCACTCTTAACATCCATCTGATGAAGAGTGAATTCCATGTGTGCAGCAAATGCTACAAGAAGTCTGATTGTCTCCAGTCTTGCGACAGGGGAAAAGGTCTCATCATAGTCAATTCCTTCTTCTTGACTATATCCTTGAACAACTAATATTGCCTTATTCCTTGTAACAGTTCCATCCTCATCGAGCTTGTTCCTGAAGACCCACTTGGTGCCAATTACAGATCTATCCAATGTCCTGGGTACCAAGTGACATACTTGACTTCTTTCAAACTGATTCATCTCTTCTTGCATGGCATTTACCCAATCAGCATCTTGTAGGGCTTCCCCAATGTTCTTTGGTTCGATCGTGGATAGAAAGGCATCAAATGCACAAAGATTTTTCAAGGATGATCTTGTCTTGATTCCAGATGCCAAGTCTGTTATGATGTTCTCAAGAGGGTGAGAACTCTGATATCTATGTGGCTTAAGTACTAGTTGTTCATTCCTAGATGATTCCATGATGTCTTGTTGCTGTAGAGCAGGATCAGGGCCAAGTTGCATATGTTGAGTTCCTCCTGCCATGATGCTTAGGGTAGTTGAACCTGGTCCATCACTTGTTCCACCTTTCATTCTTGCTTCAGTGTGATCACTGCTTCTTATCAGTCCAAGCTCCTCATCTTCAAGTTCCTGTCTCTCAGCAAGAATGTTAGTTTCATCAAAGACAACATGTATACTTTCTTCTACACACATAGTTCTTTTATTATACACTTTATAAGCTTTACTATGTGATGAATATCCCAAGAATACTCCCTCATCACTTCTGGGGTCAAATTTTCCTAGGGAATCTTTGCCATTATTGTGTACAAAACACTTGCATCCAAAAGCCCTAAAGTGGGATATGTTGGGATTTCTCCCTTTAAGTAATTCATAGGGAGTTTTCTCTACTAGAGGTCTAGTCATGCATCTATTGATTATGTAGCAAGCAGTATTTATTGCTTCAGCCCAGAAGCTATGAGGTAGTTTGCTAGATAGGAGCATGGTTCTTGCCATGTCTTCAAGAGTTCTGTTTTTCCGTTCAACAACCCCATTTTGTTGTGGGGTTCTAGGAGCAGAAAGTTATGATTAACACCATGTTCATCACATAACTCAACAAACTTAATATTCT
This sequence comes from Nicotiana paniculata, assembly GCA_005239505.1. Lineage (NCBI taxonomy): Eukaryota > Viridiplantae > Streptophyta > Magnoliopsida > Solanales > Solanaceae > Nicotiana > Nicotiana paniculata. The sequence goes on along the minus strand of ML314055.1, from coordinate 29,152 downwards.
CAAATTCAGTACTATGGTCAGATCTTATTGATGTCAGTTGATGTCCCAATTGATTTTGAGTTTTCTTGACAAATGAGGTGAACATATCAAATGCTTCATCCTTGGATCCCGGGAATAAGGTCCAAGTGAACCTTGAAAAATCATCAACTAGCACCATCACATATCTCTTACCATCTCTACTCAAATTTCTCATATGACCACATAGATCCATATGAACCAGTTCCAACGTCCTGGTGGTACTGACCATTTTCTTACTTTTGAAAGAGGACCTTACCTGCTTCCCCCTGGCACATGCCTCAAAAACTTTGTCTTCCTTGAACTTAATGTTAGGAAGTCCTACCACTAAGTCCTTAAAGACTAGTTTGTTAAGTTGAGTTAGACTTGCATGACCAAGTAGTTTGTGCCACAAGAGGGGATCACTGTCCAACACACTTAGACAAGTGAGTTCATTTTCAGACAGTGTGGACAAATCTATGACATAGATGTTATTCATTCTTTTTCCCTGCAAAACAATCTTGTCAGTAAGCAGGTTAATCACAAAACATTTTGTGGAAGTAAAAGTAACCAGGTTACCTCTGTCACATAGTTGTGATACTCTCAATCCATTTATTAGATACACATGTTCAATAGATCGTGTATCATCCTTACCTACCTTACCTACCCCAATGAATTCACCTTTCTTTCCGTTTTCAAAGGAGACATTTCCTCCTTTGAGACTTTCAAGTGAAAGGAATTGTTCCATGTTCCTAGTCATGTGCTTTGAGCAGCCACTATCCAAGTACCAAATCTGGCTGCCTCCTCTCGCTTGAACCTACAAAAGGAATCAAAGGTTAGTCTTAAGAACCCAAACTAGTTTGGGTCCTTTTCTATGAGAGAATGGATGAATCAAATTTTTCCTGGCCCAATTTGGTAGCCAGTTTTTCCCTTTTACAAACCTCTCATTTTTTCGACTGGCCTGCTCTTTTGCAGTACACTCATATTTGTAGTGCCCAGTCTTACCACAATGGGTGAAGATTTTATTCTCAGGAAGAATGAGATACTTGTTTTTGGGATCTCACTTGGGCAATTGACTTCCAAAGCCAATCCCTCTCCTGTTGCTACTATGATTCTCTTGAAGCCATATCAGGGCGTCAGAGGATTTATTCCATTTACAGGTTCGATCTAATTCATGTTTGACTTTGCCAAGTTGTTCATTAAGAGTTCTTATTTGTTCGTCCTTGGCATACATCTTATCTTTTAATTTTCCTATGTTTTCTTCTAACATGATATGAGAATGATCAACAACCTTTTTACTTGATCCTAGCTTTAGCTTTAAGTTTTCAGATTTTAGTTCTAGAATCTCAGTCTCAAGAGGATGAACCTGGTTCAACAAGTCAGTGTTTTTCTTTTCAATTCACTGACTCTGATTTCCAGGTTTATGCAT
>ML314055.1:4252-27665 GCA_005239505.1 Nicotiana paniculata | reverse complement strand
GAGATACTTACCTCTGGTTCTTCATGTGATTCCTTGTCAGATTCTCCAATTGCCATGAGAGCCGGATCTTCAGCCTCCCCATCTTGTGATTCTTCATCTGAATTTTCCCCCCAAGCAGCAACCATAGCCTTTGTTGTGGTTGTCTTGGGTTGAACCTGTTCCTTCCTCCTGTTCCTTCTCTCATATCTTTCCTTTTTCCACTCTACTTCCCACTGAGGATAGTTTTTAATGAGATGGTCAGTCTTACCACATTTATAGCATCCCTCGTTGGTTGGTCTTTCTGGAGCCTTTGCTTTGTTGTAGTTTCCTCCTCTAGAGATGCCTTTCTTCCTCATGAGAAAGTTTCTGAATTCTTTGGTGATCATGGCCATCTCATCATCTTCCAGATCTGCTCCCTCAGTGATTCTTAGGGCTAGACTCCTCTCCTTCTTTGGACCATCCATCTTCATTGTCTGCCTTCTCAGTTCATAGGCAGTGAGGTTTCCAATTAGCTCATCCAATCTGAGGGTTTCCATATTTTTAGATTCCTGGATAGCAGTGATTTTGCTTTCCCAAGAAATAGGCAAGACCCTTGTTAGGATCTTCTCAACCTTGTCCTCTTCAAGAATGATTCTTCCAAGAGACTTCAGTTCATTAGTTAAGGTTGTGAACCTTGTGTACATCTCTTGAATAGTCTCTCCTTCTTTCATAGTGAAGTTTCATACCTGAGAGTATAGTAGAGTACCTCTTGACCTTTTTACCTGAGGTGTTCCTTCATGGGCTACTTGCAAGGTGTCCCAAATCTCTTTGGCAGTGGTGCAACTTTGGATTCTGCTTTACTCGTCTGGACCTAGTCCACATACTAGCTACTTTTTGGCCTTTGCATTCTTCTCTCANTGTACTCGTCTGGACCTAGTCCACATACTAGCCACTTTTTGGCCTTTGCATTCTTCTCTCATTTCTTTAGATCCTCAGCAGTGCAATCAGCTCTTGTATTTGGCATATCTATACCTTCAACAGTCTTCATCATGGTAGCTAGAGGACCATCAGCGACTATGTCCCAGAGTTCATAGTCTTCTCCAATTAGGCGATTCTTCATCTTATTTTTCCACCATGAGTGGTACTGGCCATTGGAGAGTGGTANGATCCTTCATCCTATTTTTCCACCATGAGTAGTACTGGCCATTGAAGAGTGGTGGCCTTGCAGTTGATTGACCTTCCCAATTTCCATTTGGTGCACTCATCTTGATATTCTACAAGGTGTTAGCCTTTCAAAGATAACCTGCTCTGATACCAATTGATGTTTTAGACTTCAATACCACACAATAAGATAGGTTACTTTGTGTAGTACCCAATTTTTGAGTTCTGTCTCAGTAGAAGAACCTGGTTTTTCTTGGTGTTCCAACTACTACTGTTGCGGAATAATAAGAAGCAGTAAAGTAAAAATAATTTTTACGTGGAAAACACCTGGCTCAAAAGGTAAAAAAACCACGACCTACTCCTCAGTAGGATTTGCTCAGCTTTTTACTAAAACTCTGAGCCAAATGGACTTACAAAATAAACTCTTTTGTAATCCTAAGGATTAACTCTAACCCTTTATAGTAACTAGCCCCTAGCTAATTTCTACACACCTCAAGTTAACTCTAACTTGATCAATACGTACCTATTACAACTGCTTCTATGAAAGCTGCAAAGATACAATATTAAAGCTCCTTCTACAATCAACTAGACTCAATAATTAATCAGATGGAACTGGTTCTTCTAGTTGAATTGTAGCCTCTGCATCGCACAATAATTTATCTTGCAAAATATCTCTGGGAATTTTGCTTTCAGACTTTGATTTACTTCAGCTTTGTGCGTCTGTTTTTTCAGCAGAAATACATCAAGTATTTATAGAGTCAGTCGTTGAGCTTGTCTTTTAATTCCAGTTCAACTCTACATGGGAGAACAAGTTCTTATCAAACTCAACTTCCTTCCTTCGTTTCTGTCCTTGCTGAATTCGACTTCTATTATTTCATCAATTTGCAACCTTTTCGCATTAGAATATACTCTTCTTGTTCATTGATATTTCACAATGGCATTCATCTCCTATGTATATAAAGGTTTGTGTGCCAACTCATCAGGTCAAGTATGTGTGCTCTAATGGACCTGGTTCAACTGGTCAGCCTTTTGTCAATCTTCAAAACTATGCAGTGACATGGATCAACAGGTTGGTTCGAGCCTGGTGAGGCTAAGTTATTGGGAACAGATTTGATTCAGGATGCGTTGGAGAAGGTGAAGTTGATTCAGGAGCGACTTCGCACGGCACAGTCTAGACAGAAGAGTTATGTGGACTGGAAGGTACGGGATGTGTCATTTATGGAAGGTGACAAGGTATTGCTGAAAGTATCACCCATGAAGGGTGTTGTGAGGTTCGGAAAGAGAGGAAAGCTAAGTCCACAGTCTATTGGTCCTTTTGAGGTGTTTCAGAAGGTTGGAGAGGTGGATTATAGACTTGTCTTGCCACCCAGTCTATCGAGTGTTCATCCGATATTTCATATGTCGATGCTCAGAAAATATGTTGGTGACCCGTCTCATGTGTTAGACTTCAGCACAGTTCAGCTCGAGGGTAATATGTCATATGAGGTTGAGCCAGTAGCTATTTTAGCTCGCGAGGTCAGAAGGTTGAGGTCTAAGGATATAACATCAGTGAAGGTGTAGTGGAGAGGTCAGCCAGTGGAGGAGGCTACTTGGGAGACAGAGCGGGAGATGCATATCAAATATCCCCACTTGTTTGAGACTCCAGGTATGTTTCTAGACCCGTTTGAGGACGAACGTTTGTTTAAGAGGGGGAGAATGTAACGACTCGGTCCGTCGGTACGTAGAACTTGCATTATAATTGATGTTATTGACTTGTCATAGGTTGGTTATTCTATTATTGATGTGTTAGAGTTGATAGGCTTGAAATCGAATGGTTGTAGTGAGAGTTCAGTCATTCAGCCTTTAAAAATAGCCTTAAAATGGGAAAAGGCAACTGAGAGTTGACTTATTGGTAAACGACCTCGAAATGCGGATTTTATGGATCGGATAGCTTTATTAGGTGATTTGGGACTTAGGAGTGTGTTCAGAATAATTTTGTGACGCCCGGTGTAGAATTAGGCTTGAATTGGCGAAAGTTAGTTTTTGGCGATTTTCGGTCGGCAGTGGAAAATAAGCTATCGGGGTCGGAATGGAATTCCAACAATTGGAACAGGTTTGTAATGTCATTTTGGATATGTCTGCAAAATTTCAGGTCAATCGGAGTTATTTTGGATAGTTTCGGCGTCGTTGGTGGATTTTAGAAAAATTGAAAGTTCTTAGGCTTGAATCCGATGTGATTTGGTGTTTTGAAGTTATATTTAGTGTTTTGAGAGTGAAACTAAGTTTGAATGGTCAAATGTAACGTGTTAGTATGTTTGGTTGGGCCCGATGGGCTTAGGATTGATTTCGGATGGTTAAAGGGAATTTCGGAGTTGAAAAAGTGTAGAAAGTAGCTGCTGCTTTTCTGGTTACTGATGTCACCGCACATGCGGAAGAAGGATCGCAGGTATGGGCCCGCAGGTGCGGGGAAGGTCGCAGGTGCGGGAGCTTGGCCGCAGGTGTGGAAACCCCTGGGCAGTATTTAAATAAACCCTCCGCGACTTAAACCCTTTTTACTCCATTTTTGTACGGACAGAGAGCTTTGGGGGCGATTTTTGATGAGAGAAATCAGTGTTCTTCATAGAGGTAAGTGTTTTGATCATTAAAACCCAATATGGGTGATTATAGAACATAATCTCACTATTAATTCATGAAAATCAGTAGAAAAATGTGGGTTTAGGGCTTGAGATTATTAGACCTTTAGGGATTGATTTGAGGGGTCAAACGAATTCCGATTTTAGTGTTCTTTATATGTATGGACTCATGAGATGATAAAGAATAGATTTGTATAAAATTTCTGAGTTTAGGGATGCGGGCCCGGAGGTCAGGTTTTGACCAAATTCGGGTTTTTGAGATAAATTTGATATTTTTCGATTGGAATTTATTTCTTAAGCATAAATTGATGATAAAAATATGAACTTGGTAGATTTGGAGCCTTTGGAAGTTGATACGAGAGGAAAGCTTGTTGCGGAATAGTTTCTGGGCTAGTTTTGAGGTAAGTAATATCTTTAAATCCTGTCCTGAGGGTATGAAACCCCGGACTATGCACCCTTTCACGGGTTTCGAAATGAAAAGGTTGAAACTTTGGAAATATCTTCCTATTTAGGTGACTATTGAGTTGCTAAACCGACTTTTAAGCCTATGCTTAATTAGTATTATTTTATTATGATATGATTTGGGCTGTAAGCCGTGTTTGGGGCCTAGTGCCGATCTGTTTTCCCCTTAGTGGTTGTGTTTACTATAGTTTCCTCACTGATATGTTATGATTCTTATACTCAGTCTTTTCTTGATAAATTATTTTGACACTCAGAGTATTTGATAATATTTATTGAAAAATGAAACACTCTTTTAGGGTCGAGAACCCGGTATGTTTATAGCCTAAGGAAAATTGAGAGTGTCTGACTGAGTGAGGCTTTCAGGCCTATATTGTGAGGTGGCTTTCAGACCTATATTGTGAGGAGGCTTTCAGGCCTTATATGAGGGAGGATTTCAGGCCTATATTGTGAGGAGGCTTTCAGGCCTTATGTTTGTATAGCTCTTGGGCTGCAGGAGCCCCTCCGGAGTCTGTACACACCCCCAGTGAGCGCATATACCTATTGAGTGATGATTATTTCCCACGGGGATGATACTGAGTGATGATTGATACTGAGTGATTGGGAGAATGCCTGAGGGGCAACTGTTACAAGAAATGATTTGGCTCGAGGGGCAGATTTATGATGATTTTACTAAGTTTTCGAACTATGATTTTTACTTCGCTTTAAAACTGGTTTTTACTGAGAATTTTACTGAGATATACTGATATTACACTTGTTTTCAAAGGATTTCTGGAAAACTGATTTCGAACTTATTATTTGATGGATATTACATGGTGACTTGGTATTTTACTGGTTTGGTGAAATATTGTATCTGTACTGTGTGTTTTATAATTCTCAGACTGTGATTTATTTTCATTACCACTGGGTTGGCGTACTCATCATTACTCCCTGTGCCTCTGTGCACATATCAAGGTACCAGTTAACAGCAGTAGCTGTCTCAGTTCATTGCAGCAGTTCACGAGATTTTGAAGTAGCTGTCCAGCGTCCACAACTTCTCCATTTCCCTTCCTTATTTAGTTTTAGCATTTGATTCAGAGACATATATTATAGTTTTAGCAGAGTTAGATTTATTTATTCTTAGATGCTCATGACTGTTGACTCTAGTCTTCGGAGGTTTTGTTTAGAGTTGTTAGACTATTATTGGGACGCTAAGACTTAATTACATTATTCTATGCTATGGTTGCTGCTTATTATTAAATTGTGAACTTTTATAATTGAATAAATGCGTAGTAAGGTGATGGTCGGCTAGCCTAGTTCCATGATAGGCGCCATCATGGCCTGTTAGGATTTGGGGTCGTGACAAAAATGTATTTTAGTTCAGATTTATTGTAAGTAAAAAAAATGGATTCTAATAGACTGTTTAGTCAATTTAGCATCTAGAAAAGGGCCAGGCTATTGTGCTTGGAAAATATGACAACCCTAAGCTTCAGGACTATATGTGTTCAAAAGTTAGTACAATATTCCATATATTAGGCATTTGTTCATTAGGATCCAATTGAAATTCAAAAGCGTTTTTTTACACCCTTCGTATAATTTTTATATTCAAATTAGTCTCTCCAAAATATAATTACTTCAGATAAAATGAATTTCGAAATATATACTTGCTATTCAAAGTGTTTTTCTATCAAATTCATCTCACATTCTTTAGGTATGTTGAATTTGCAACAATAAATGTATGAACACTCCCGTGTAGGACCCAATACGTATGAATTATGAATTAAATAACATGTATTTAGGCCATTTGAAAATGATAAAACTATTTAGTGAGTGTTCTACTACAGCTGAATGTGCTTATTTGACTCTCTAAATATGTGACTGATTTGTGAATCAGTAAACCCTTTTTTTAAGATTCCTTGCAAACCTTTCATTGTTGATGTGCTTTAAATGGAACTATATAGCTTCACTTCTTTCACAAGTATCCATAATTAAGATTGGCCAAAGGGGATAAACAATTATTGGGCTAAATATGAACATAGCCCAAACATTTACCTTTAGGATAGTGAATCCATTTTTAGATGATTTTATACATATCCTGTAAGCTAAAATACCTCTTTTAGAGAAAAATTATAAAACTTAGAGAATAATCGAGCATCGATTCAAATAAGCATTTTTAACCGTCACGACCATAGTCATGACTATATAATCTATACTCGGGTGTGACAACTCATGTCCCCGACCCTAACTCAAAATCATAATAAAAATCACATGCTGTAATTGCGGGTGCATTTCATGTGGCGCAGTTATAATGTGTCCAAAAACAAACAAGTGCATGCCATCGTGACTTGTTTCAAGATAAATCCATAAATACTAAAAGCGGTTAAAAATTAAAGAGGCCAAATGCACAATAGGCTAAAAATATGTAAATAACCAAATAATTTAGGCCAAATATTAATAGTTAAGAGACCATGCTAGAACCACGGAACTCGGGAATGCCTAACACCTTCTCCCGAGTTAACAAAATTCCTTACTCGGATTTATGGTCGCAGACAACTTAAAACAGAGTCTAAATTTCCTCGGTTTGGGTTTTCAATAAAATGGTGTCCCGGAACATCGTCAAAAATCCGGGTGGCAACTCAGAAAACTAAAATAAATCCCAAATCCGAATAATGTCACTTAAATTGGAAAAACTCCCCTATTACCCTTCATTAATCCGGGGGGTGTAAAAGGGAGGTGTGACAGCTATGAGTACGTGATTTTTCACGTACCATATACCCCTACAAAACTCAATAAAATAAATTAATTTTACAAATTTTGTTGAATTTTAGTGTTAATTGTGAATTGTTTTGCATTGCATATTTATGATTCATCTTTTAAAATTATTAAAATTGCATAATTAGGCACATTACTATTATCGAGGAATTATATATTTTTTAATTTGTAATTAATTGAATTAATAACAAACGGATAATGATTATTTGATGTAATGTAGTTTTAATAACTAGTTGCTAAAATTAGTCATTTTTCCGAACAAGTTGTGAAAAATTGATTTCTTATATGAATGTCAAATTAATTGTTTTACCTTTAATTAATTTACCAATTAATCCATAATTAGACAAAGACTCATTTAGAACTAAATACTACATTTTGTGGAGTTTGTAATATAATTTAAATTGATTAATTATTTGAGATTAGCTTAAAAAGGAATTAATTTGGACCTGGGCCAAAATTACCTAGGCCCAAACCTTTCTCTATACACCCAAAATGACCCAGGCCCAACCAATTAAACCCGGCCGACCCTAGCCCTATCCAAACGACCCCGTTTTAATTAAGTGAATTCATCTCAGCCGTTGATTAAGTTTGATCAAACGGCTGGGAACCCCTCACTCCTATACTATATAATTGTCCAAACCTACCCCCATACCCCCCATTTCACCATAAGCCTAACACCCCTCAGAGACGAACTCTAACCCCTCACAACCCCGCCGTCTTCCACCTTGCTCCGCCGACTGAAAATCGCCCACCGGCGGCAGAGCTCAACCAATCAGCCCCAAATTCTTACCAGTCGGTCCTCACCTCCCCCTCAACCACATCCCACCATTATTTTCCCCAAAAGGCCACCCTACCGCGACCTATTTCAAATCTAAGAACGACCGAACACTAAAATCCGCTGGAGTTCATCCATATCGCTCTTACGTATATCCTCCACTTCCTTGCTATCTGTTTTTTGTTCTTAAGCCAAAATCATGAATATTTCATTTTTGATAATCACTGTTCTTGTTACTGTTTTAGGTCTAGGTTTTGTTTCTTTTTCACTGTTTTCTTTCATTGTTCATGCTTTGTCTCCCTGATTGTTAAGCTCTGATTATATTTGTGATAAGCATGTTTTTGGTTAACTCTTCTCGTCAATTAGTAACTAGGTTTCTTGAAAACCATGATTATTGACATAGTTCGATTTGTCACTGTGTGTATGCGTGATTGTGTTTTCTTCAATCTGCACTGCCTCAATTTGTTGATTCAGTATTTAACCTGTTAGGCATTGTTTCTTGACTGCTTGAAAGCATGTGTAGTTGTTAAGGTTTTCTGCTAATTATCATCAACTTATTAGATGTTTTCACTTGTTAAAACCAATGCTTAGCTTGACTCATGCCTAGTTTTCTAGAACACCTTCACTGGGCAGGTAATTATTAAACCAATTAAGGAGATTATTATACTCGATTAATTAGATACACCTTTTAAAACTAATATAACTAAACTAAATCTAAGAACCTAATCAACTAACCCTTAATTAATAAGTCCTAATCCTAGTTAAGAATAACTAATTAGTTTTAATTAATTAAAGTAAGTCCGAGGAGTTTAATCTAATTAATCTGAAGTGGTTAGTTAATCTGAATTAATTAGTTAACCCTTGATAAAAACAACAAAAGTCTGGCTACTAATTAATTAGCTACTTATTATCTAATAATTAGCCTAAGACCAAATAGGTTTAAAAATTAGTTTATTTAAGTCCGAAATTAATTACTCAATTAAGATGATTAACTATAATTGGTAGATAAGCCTAAATTCCCAAATTAAGCTAAATCTAAGTCCAAAATTCACCTAAGCTTAATGCTGAACCAACTAACCCAAGTTAATAGGTAGCCCCAATCAACCTTAACCTTAGTTACCTATAGGGTAATTCTAGGGACCTTAAGGGGTAGTTTAGTATTTTAGTTGAGGGAATCTTGGGTGTAACAACCCAAGAACCTTCTAGAGTCAATAAATCAGATTTTTAGGGGGGTAAAATTTTAAGGGCTGGGAATCTTCTAGAATAGGGAAGCTGTCCCAAAAGATAAGGGTGACAACTGCATTTGTACTATTTTCAGCTTATTGGATAAGGAATATGCTAAGCATATCCTATCCCAAATACCCCTATATATGCACACACTTTTTACCACTAAAAATACTTTTTTACTGAGGAAATAGACCTTTACTACTGAAAAACACCTGAAAACACAGAAAAATCAGAGTAGCCACTGCTCACAAACAAATTTCAAAAATATTAGTAGAAAACAAAAGAGAAAAATCTTATTTCCTCTGAAAAGGATTCATCAGTATACTTTTGGTTATCCGTTTTTGTTCTTCTTTGGATATTATGATTTTTGAAGAACTCTAAGTATTCACACTCAAATTTATAGGCTGTTCCTTTCTACTAATACTGTTGGGTCTTAGATGCTGCTGATCTGCTGATTGATTCTCGCTGGGTTTTCTCATTTTCTTGCTGATTTCACCTCTGCCTGACCTTTATTTGGTCAGGTCTTTGTTGTTTTACTTAAAAGTTATGTAACACCTTACATTAAATGAAAATCTTAGATCTAAAACAGTTGCTCTTTGTTTGAATCTGTTGCCTTTGTTTGAATTCTCTTTTGTATAAATCTATGTGCGAAATCTGATGCTAGGATATCTGGTTGTTTTGCTGAAATTTTTTTAAGTACTTTCGAATATAGATTATACGAAAAGAATAAATATTAAATGTCAAATAGGCTGGCATTATAGGAATTGAATCTGACCTTCTTTATGGTCAATTTCATTCCATGAAAATGCCTAAAAAATTTTCTTTCTGTTTTCTTTTGGGAGTTTTGTCACGACCCGAAATCCCATCTTCAGGCCGTGATGGCGCCTAACGTTGCACCCGCTAGGCAAGACAACGTGTTAACTGAATTGATTTATTAACAAGTGAAAATAACAAACACTGACTAGATAATTTAAACAAAGTGCGGAAGCATTAACATAATTCTAAATAACGATAGCTAATAACGCAGAAATCCCTTTAAGTACAACCCAGAAGTGGAGTCACAACCTCATGAGCTAGTCTAAGATTTGACTAAAAACAACAGTTTGAAAATAAAATGATGTATCTGTGTGGAAAACACATAAAAGACATAATGAAAGATAGACAAGGATGCCGAGATCCACGAACGCCATGCGGAACTACCTCGGTCTCGTCTGGAATGGACTGAAGGACACTCCCACTACCGATGTCCACTGGGTCTGGCTGTGTAATCTGCACAACATAAAGAAGTGCACGTATAGCATCAGTACAACCAACCCAATGTACTGAGTAAGTGCCGAGCCTAACCTCGGCGAAGTAGTGACGAGGCTAGGACACGACAACAAATTGTACCTGTGCAGTTCAATAGTATAGCAGAAAATAAACAAGAATACAATTACGGGGAAGAACATGCTGGGGATAAGAGATAGCAAATACTGATATGACGGAAACGAAACAACAGGCTAAGATATCCGAAAATATTAACGGGGATTAACAACACGGATTAAACAGTGAAAAGAAATGACACGACATGTCCCCTCGTGCATAACGATATAAAATATGGCACGAAATGTCCCCTCGTGCATAAACAACATAAACATAGAACAAAATGTCCCCTCGTGCATAAAACATCACAATCACGGCACATAATGTCCCCTCGTGCATATATATATCATAAACACGGCACAAAATGTCTCATCGCGCATAAATAATAATCATCGGCACAGAATGATCCCTCGTGCATAAATAATAATCACTCGGCACAGAATGTTCCCTCGTGCATGGTGAGTGCAAAAGCAACAATTTATATGAAAGTTTAACAATACGACATTTCAAATGTTCAGAAATAATCAACAAAATTCTACTGTCCCGGCAAGGGACTCAGCTATAACCAATCTCACTCAGAGATATAATTTCAACAGTAAAAATCCTCGACCGACCACATAGTCAATAACTTTCTACGTCATGAAGTGACCTCAAGGTACCACTTTCAAGGTTCCCAATATTTCACAACACGGAGAATATCAAAGAACATTAAACAACTCATCAAAATCGACTTACGGGCATGCTTGACCACAACATATAGGTACCCGTCACCTCACCTATACATTGGACATGAATTACACATAGCAAATAAGACTCTATACCTATTCCCTCAAGCTAAGGTTAGGCCAAACACTTACCTCGGCTCTAAGAATGCAAGTGAAGCCTCAATCACGACCTTTCCTCTTGAATCCGACTCCGAAATGATAATGTCTAGACATAATTGACTTAATAACATCAATAATAATTCAATAACTCAATCCCAAAGCCTAATTATACATTTCCCATAATTCTTCCAAAATTACCAAAATTCGATCCCGGGCCCGCTTGGCCAAACTCGAGGTTCGGACCAAAACCCGATCACCCATTCCCCCATGAACCCGAATATGCAATTTGTTTTGAAATCCGACCCCAAAATGAGGTTTAATTCCCAAAATTTCAAAAAGCCCTAACTCTACCCAAAACCCCCAATTTCTACCCTTGATTCCATGTTTTTAGGCCTAGAATTTAGTGATTGATGAAGGAAAATGGAAGAAACTAGAGTTAAGATCACTTACCTAAGTGGTTATGGAGAACGAGTAGCTTGGAACTCGGCTATGGGGCTTGGAGAAGAAGGAGAGGGTGAAAAATATGAAAAATCCCGAAATAGCATTATGTTTTTAAGGCTTTAAAATGACTGGGCAAAATAAGCTTTTGCGATCGCGAAGAGAGGGCTGCGATCGTGGAGAGTACTGGACACTGACCATCGCGATCGCGAAGAAGGGATTGCGATCAAAGAGTATACCAACACGGACTATCGCGATCGCGACACAGAGGTCGCATTTGAAGTGAGAAAAATAGCACCCATCCCCCAGCCCGCATTTGCACTACGCGTTCGCGTGTGGCCCTTTGCGATCGCATAGAGTATTGCCTGGGGATCCGCAATCGCAACCCAGGCCCTGCGTTTGCGTAAGGTAATTTCCCAACCCCCAGCCATAGACACATCGCGATCGCGTGAGTCACATCGCGATCGCGGAGAGCAAAACATAGAACACCAGAAACAGATCAAAAACCAGATTCTTTCAAACTTTTTTGCACCCGACACCTATCCGAAACTCACCCGAGCCCTCGGGGCTCAAAACCAAATATACACACAACTTTAAAATCATCCTACGAACTTATTCGAGTAATTAGACCATTAAAATAACATCAATAACAATGAATTAAACTAAAAAATCCATAGAATTTCCTCAAACTTCATAAACTTCTAAATTCTCTAATTTTGATCCGAAACACGTCAAACCAAGTCCGTTTCTTACGAAATTTTACAGATAACTTACATAACACATATTGAACCGGTCCCAGGCTCCGGAACCAATATACGGGCTCGGTAACACAAATTTTACATCAAGGTTCATTTTCAAAAGTCTTTCTTATTTTCAGAAAAAAAATTTCTTTAAAAATTCATTTCTCGGACTTGGGACCTCGGAATTCGATTCCGGGCATACACCCGGGTCCCATATTTTCCTACGGACCCTCTGAGACCGTCAAATCACGGGTCCGGGTTCGTTTACCAAAAATGGTGACCAAAGTAAACTTTATTCCATTAATTATCATAAATTCAACTATTCAACACATTTCCACATAAAGACTTCCCAGCTACGCGCTCGGGATGTGCACGCACATCGAGGTAAGATTAACGGAGGCTTTCGGGGCCTCGAAACACAATTTTTGTTTAATTTACACAAGATGACCTTTTGGGTTATCACAATCTCCACCTCTAAAACAACCGTTCGTCCTCTAACGGACATAGAAAAGTACCTGAATCGGGGAAAAGGTGGGGATAACGGCTCCGCATATCAGACTCGGACTCCCAAGTAGCTGCCTCAACAGGCTGACCTCTCCACTGAACACGAACCGAAGGATAACTCTTCGATCTCAACTGTCGCACCTGCCGGTCTAATATGGCTACCGAATCCTCCTCATAAGACAAATCCTTGTCCAACTAGACACCACTGAAGTCAAGTACATGAAATGGATCCACAATATACCTCCGGAGCATAGATACGTGAAATACCGGATGCACGGCTGACAGACTAGGTGGCAAGGCAAGTCTGTAGGACACCTCTCCTACCTTGTCCAGAATCTCAAATGGACCAATGTACCTAGGCCTCAAATTTCCCTTCGTTCCAAATCTCATCACGCCCTTCATGGGCGACACCCGAAGAAATACCCAGTCGCCTATCATAAATGCCAAATCTCGAACTCTGTGATCCGCATAACTCTTCTGCATGGACTGAGCTGTACGAAGTCTATCTTGAATGATCTTCACCTTGTCCAAGGAATCCTAGACTAACTCAGAACCCAACAATCTAGCCTCTCCTAGCTCAAACCATCCGACTGGAGACCGACACTGTCTACCATACAATGCCTCATACGAAGCCATCTGAATGCTCGACCGATAGCTGTTGTTGTAGCAAAACTCACCTAAAGGCAAGACTTGGTCTCATGAACCTCCAAATTCAATAACACAAGCTCGCAACATATCCTCCAAAATCTGAATAGTACGCTCGGACTGTCCGTCCGTCTGAGGATGAAATGTGGTGCTCAAATCAATCTGGGTGCCCGACTCTCGCTGATATACTCTCCAAAAATGGGAGGTAAAATGAGTACCTCGGTCTGATATAATGGATATGGGCACACCATGAAGTCTAACAATCTCTCTCATATAGATCCTTGTCAACTTCTCTACTAAATACGAAACTGATACTGGAATGAAGTGTGCTGACTTGGTCAGCCTATCCACAACGACCCATAGTGCATCGAACATCCTCTGAGTCCGTGGGAGTCCAAATACAAAGTCCATGGTGATACACTCCCAACTTCCACTCGGGAAGCTGAATTTGATGCATCAAACCACCGGGTCTCTGGTGCTCGTACTTAACCTACTGACAGTTCAAACACCGAGCTACATAAGCTACAATATCCTTCTTCATCCTCCGCGACCAATAGTGCTGCCGCAAGTCTTGGTACATCTTTTGGTTCCCGGATGAATAGAAGAATACCGGGAACTATGGGCCTCCTGAAGTGTCAACTCACGAATACCATCCACATCAGGTACACAAATCCGACCCTGCATCCTCAAAACTACCTCAACATCAACCGTAACCTGCTTGGCATCTCCGTGCCTGACTCTATCTCTAAGAACACATAAATGGCGATCATCATACTGCCTGGCCCGAATACGGTAATACAATGAAGAACGGGCCACGGTATGGACCAAAACACTGCCAGTCTCAGAAACCTCCAATCTCAATAATCGGTTGGCTAAAGCCTGAACATCCAAAGAAAGAGGTCGCTCTCTGACTGATAAATAGGCAAGACTACCCATACTTGCTGACTTCCGGATCAAAGCATCGGCCACCACATTGGTCTTCCCGGATGATAAAGAATGGTAATATCATAATCCTTCAGCAACTCTAACCATCTCCTCTGCCTCATGTTCAACTCCTTCTGTTTGAACAGATACTGTAAGCTCTTATGATCCGTGAACACCTCACATGGCACACCATAAATATAATGCCTCCAAATCTTCAATGCATGCACAATAGCTGCTAAGTCCAAGTCATGAACTGGGTAGATCCTCTCATGAACCTTCAACTAACGAGAAGCATAGGCTATAACCTTGCCATCCTGCATCAACACTGCCCCAAGCCCAACATGTGAAGCATCACAATACACAGTATACAATCCTGAACCTGTGGGAAAAACTAACACTGGTGACGTGGTCAAGGCTATCTTGAGCTTCTGAAAGCTCGCCTAACACTCATCAGACCACCTGATCTGAGCACTCTCCTGATCAACTTGGTCATCGGGGCTGCAATGAATGAAAAGCCCTCCACAAACCGACGATAATAACATGTTAAGCCCAAGAAACTCCTGATATCTGTAGCTGAGGTGGGTCTAGGCCAATCTCTGACTGCTGAAATCTTCTTGGGATCCACTTGAACACCCTCTGATGATACCACATGGCCTAGAAATGCAACTGAACTCAACCAGAAATCACACTTGGAAAATTTTGCATACAACTAACTATCCCTCAAAGTCTGGAGGACGACTCTAAGGTGTTGCTCATTCTCCTCTCTGCTGCGAGAGTATATCAATATATCATCATTGAAAACAATAACGAACGAGTCCAAATAAGGCCTGAACATTTGGTGCATCAACTCCATAAAAGCAGCGGGGGCATTGGTCAGCCCAAATGACATCACCAAGAACTCATAATGCCCATAACGAGTGCGAAAGGCTGTCTTAGGGACATCAGATGCCCTAATCCTCAGCTGATGGTAACCAGATCTCAAGTCAATATTGTAAAACACTGAAGCACCCTGAAGCTGGTCGAATAAATCATCAATCCTCGGCAAAGGATACATGTTCTTAATAGTAACCTTATTCAACTGCCGGTAGTCAATACACATCCTCATCGAGCTATCTTTCTTCTTGACAAACCATATTGGAGCACCCCAAGGAGAAACGCTAGGCCTAATGAAGCTTTATCCAGCAAATCCTGCAACTGATCTTTCAACTCCTTCAACTCTGGCGAGGCCATACGATACGGCGGAGTAGAAATAGGCTGGGTGCCCTGAGCTAATTCAATACAAAAATCAATATCCCCGTCGGGCGGCATACCCGGCAGGTTAGCAGGGAATACCTCTGGAAACTCACAAACCACGGGCACAGACTCCAAGGAAGGAACCTCGGCTCTAGAATCACGAATATAGGCCAGATAGGCCAAATAACCCTTCTCGACCATGCGCCGATCCTTCATATAAGAAATGACCCTACCAGAAGAATGACTAGGAGTCCTCCTCCACTCCAAATGAGGCACCCCTGGCAAGGCCAAGGTCACTGTCTTGGCATGACAGTCCAGAATAGCATAATAGGGGGATAACCAATCCATCCCCAATATAACATCGTGGTCAACCATATCAAGAAGCAAAAGATCAACCTGAGTCTCCAGACCACCAATGACTACTAAGAAAGAGCGGTAGACTTGATCTACCACTATAGAATCACCCACTGGTGTAGACACATGCACAGCAGTACGCAAGGAATCACGTGGCATACTCAAATAAAGGGGCAAAAAATAAAGACACATAGGAGAATGTAGAACCCGGATCAAATAACACAGAAGCCTCTCGACTGCAAACTGAAATTGTACCTATAATAACTGCATCATAAGCCTCAACATCAGGCCTGGCAGGAAAAGCATAGCACCGGGGCTGAGCCCCTCCAACCTGATCATCTCTGGATCGACCTACTACGGGCTGGCCTCTACCTCTCGTGGCATGTCCTCCACCTCTATGAGTTTGACCTCTACCTCCGGCACCCCGACTGCCACCCCTAGATGGCTGAGGGGGTGGACGTGCACCTGATGCAGGAACCATGGCATGGGAACCCTGGTACTGAGATCCACCAGAACATCGGGGGCAAAACCTAGAAATATGCCCCCAAACCATCGCAAGTATAACAAGGCCTCTACTGATGTGGCTGTTGACTCTAGAACTGGCCTTGTCGACCCTGACAACCACCCTGGAAACTCTGAAGCGGCGGTGCACTGATAGGTGCTGGTGGTGTGCAATAGGAGCCGGCGATGCACTGTGAGCTACCTGAAGTGCCGACTGATAGGTTCTGGGAGGATGACCTCTGCCTGAAGAATCCCTGCCCCCAGATGAGGCTCCACTGAATCGACCGAAGTGGCGGAGCCTCTTGTCAGCCCCCTGACCACCACCCTGTGACATAATCATCTCAATCCTCCTGACCACATTGGTCGCATCCTGGAACGAAATATCAGTACCTGACTCCTTGGCCATCTGAAGCCTGATGGGCTGAGGAAAGCCCTCAATAAACCTCCTCACTCTCTCACGATCAGTGGGAAGTATCCTAATAACATGCCAAGATAGAGTGATGAACCTGGTCTCGTACTGAGTGACAGGCATAGATCCCTGCTGGAGGCACTCAAACAGCCTTCGAAGATCCTCCCTATGCATAACTGGAAGGAACTTCCCCACGAATAACTCGGAGAACTGAGCCCAAGTCAATGGTGCAGACCCAGCTGTCCTGGTCAAGCAATAGTCTCTCCACCAAGTCTTGGCAGAACCCGAGAAACGAAAAGTAGCAAAATCAACTTCATTGGACTCTACTATGCCCATGTTCCGAAGAACGTCATGAAAGCTGTCCAAATAATCCTGGGTATCCTCTGATGGTGCACCAGTAAATGTAGTAGTGAATAACTTGGTGAATCTGTCCAATCTCCATAAAGCATCTGCTGACATAGCTGCTCCCTGAACTGCCAGGTCCACAATGCCCGGCTGAGCTACTCCGTCCATCTGAGGTGCTGGAGTCTGGAACTGAGGAGCTAGCTGCTCTGGCGTGCGAGTAGCAGGAGTCTGGGTCCCTCCCCCAGCCTGAGAGACGGCTGGTGCAGTAGGAAGAAGACCGGCCTGTGCCACACTCTCCATGAGTCCCACTAAGTGGACTAGAGCGTCCTGAAGCACCGGGGTGGCAATGAACCCCTCTGGGACCTGAGCTGGTCCAACTGGAACTGTCTGAGTAGGAACATCACCGGCAAAGTCTACCTGGGTCCTCTACTGGGGCTGCTGCTCTAGGCTGAGCCCTGCCCCTGCCTCGGCCTCTAATACGGCCTCGGCCTCGAACTCGGCCCCTCGTAGGAGCTGTAACAGGAGAATCAGGCTAATGATCGGTAGATGAGGAAGCACGCGTTCTCTCCATCTGCGAGAGAATATAATCGAAACTCAATTAGCATTTAGAATTCAAATCGCATGACAAAAAAGAAGAAAAGTGAAGTTATTCCTAACTTTGCACCCTCTGGGGGATAAGTAAGGACGTCTCCGTACTGATCCCTCAGACTCTACCAAGTTTGTCCGTGAGTTGTAAGACCTAAGAAACCTAGTGCTCTTATACCAACTTGTCACGACCCGAAATCCCTCCTTCAGGCCGTGATGGCGCCTAACATTGCACCTGCTAGGCAAGCCGACGTGTTAACTGAATTGATTTATTAACAAGTGAAAATAACAAACACTGACTAGATAATTGAAACAAAGTGCGGAAGGATTAACATAATTCTAAATAACGATAGCTAATAACGCATAAATCCCTTTAGCTATAACCCAGAAGTGGAGGCACAACCTCACGAACTAGTCTAAGATTTGACTAAAAACAACAGCTTGAAAATAAAATGATGTATCTGTCTGGAAAACACATAAAAGACAGAATGAAAGATAGACAGTGATGCTGAGATCCACGAACGCCATGCGGAACTACCTCGGTGTCATCTGGAATGGACTGAAGGACACTCCCACTAGCGATGTCCACTGGGTCCGGGTGCGTAATCTGCACAACATAAAGAAGTGCAGGTGTAGCATCAGTACAACCGACCCCATGTACTGAGTAAGTGCCGAGCCTAACCTCGGCAAAGTAGTGATGAGGCTAGGACACAACAACAAATTGTACCTGTGCAGTTCAATAGTATAGCATAAAATAAACAAGAATACAATTACGGGGAAGAACAAGCTGGGGATAAGAGATAGCAAATACTGAAATGACGAAAACGAAACAACAGGCTAAGATATCCAAAAAATATTAATAGGGATTGACAACACGAATTAAACAGTGAAAAGAAACGACACGGCATGTCCCCTCGTGCATAACAATATAAAATATGGCACAGAATGTCCCCTCGTGCATAAACAACATAAACATGTCACATAATGTCCCCTCGTGCATAAAACATCACAATCATGGCACGCAATGTCCCCTCGTTCATCTATATATCATAAACACGGCACAGAATGTCCCCTCGCACATAAATAATAATCAATTAGCACGAAATGTCCCCTCGCGCATAAATAATAATCAATCGGCACAGAATGTTCCTTCGTGCATAAATATAATCAATCGACACGGAATGTTCCTTCGTGCATAAATAATAATCATCGGCACAGAATGTTCCTTAGTGCATAAATAATAATCATCGGCACAGAATGATCCCTCGTGCATAAATAATAATCACTCGGCACAGAATGTTCCCTCGTGCATGGTGAGTGTAAAAGCTACAATTGATATGAAAGTTTAACAATACGACATTTCAAATGTTCAGAAATAATCAACAAAATTCTACTGTCCCGGCAAGGGACTCAGCTATAACCAATCTCACTCAGAGGTATAATTTCAACAGTAAAAATCCTCGACCGACCACATAGTCAATAACTTTCTATGTCATGAAATGACTTCAAGGTACCACTTTCAAGGTTCCTAATAATTCACAACACGGAGAATATCAAAGAACATTAAACAACTCATCAAAATCGACTTACGGGCATGCTTGACCACAACATATAGGTACCTGTCACCTCACCTATACATTGGACATGAATTACACATAGAAAATAAGACTCTATACCTATTCCCTCAAGCTAAGGTTAGGCCAAACACTTACCTCGGCTCCAAGAATGCAAGTCAAGCCTCAATCACGGCCTTTCCTCTTGAATCCGACTCCGAAATGATAATGTCTAGACATAATTGACTTAATAACTTCAATAATAATTCAATAACTCAATCCCAAAGCCTAATTATACATTTCCCATAATTCTTCCAAAAATACCAAAATTCGACCCCGGGCCCGCTTGGTCCAAACTCGAGGTTCGGACCAAAACCCGATCACCCATTCCCCCACGAACCCGAATATGCAATTTGTTTTGAAATACGACCCCAAAATGAGGTTGAATTCCCAAAATTTGCAAGATCCCTAACTCTACCCAAAACCCCCAATTTCTACCCTTGATTCCATGTTTTTAGGCCTAGAATTTAGTGATTGATGAAGGAAAATGGAAGAAACTAGAGTTAAGATCACTTACCTAAGTGGTTATGGAGAAAGAGTAGCTTGAACTCGGCTATGGGGCTTGTAGAAGAAGGAGAGGGTGAAAAATATGAAAAATCCCGAAATAGCATTTTGTTTTTAAGGCTTTAAAATGACTGGGCGAAATAAGCCTTCGTGATCGCGAAGAGAGGGTTGCGATCGCGGAGAGTACTGGACACTGACCATCGCGATCGCAAAGAAGGGATTGTGATCGCAGAGTATACCGACATGGACTATCGCAATCGCGACACGGAGGTGGCGTTCGTAGTGAGAAAAATAGCACCCAACCCCAGTCCGTATTTGCATTACGCGTTCGCGTGTGGCCCTTCGGGATCGCATAGAGTACTGCCCCCAGGCTCCATGATCGCAACCAAGGCCGCGTTTGTGTAGAGGTAATTTCCCAACCCCCAGCCATAGACACATCGTGATCGCGTGAGTCACACCGCGATCACGGAGAGAAAAACACATAACACCAGAAACATATCAAAAACCAGATTCTTTCCAACTCTTTTGTTCCGCGACACCTATCTGAAACACATCCGAGCCCTCGGGGCTCAAAACCAAATATACACACGACTTCAAAATCATCTTACGAACTTATTCGAGTAATTAGACCACTAAAATAACATCAATAACAATGAATTAAACTCAAAAATCCATAGAATTTCCTCAGACTTCATAAACTTCTAAATTCTCCAATTTTGATCCGAAACACGTCAAACCAAGTCCGTTTCTTACCAAATTTTACAGATAACTCACATAACACATATTGAACCTGTCCCGGGCTCCATAACCAATATACGGGCTCGGTAACACAGATTTCACCTCAAGGTTCTTCTTCAAAAGTCTTTCTTATTTTCAGAAAACAATTTTCTTTAAAAAATCACCTCTCGGGCTTGGGACCTCAGAATTCGATTCTGGGCATACGCCCAGGTCCCATATTTTCCTACGGACCCTCCGGGACCGTCAAATCACGTGTCCGGGTCCGTTTACCAAAAATGTTGACCAAAGTCAACTTTATTCCATTAATTATCATAGATTCAACAGTTCAACACATTTCCACATAAAGACTTCCCGGTTACGCGCTCGGGCTGTACATGCAAATTGAGGTGAGATTAACAGAGGCTTTCGGGGCCTCGAAACACAGTTTTTTCTAAATTTATACAAACTAAATGAAGATTTATCTTTCGTACCTGTTTAGCAGAAGAAAAGAAAGCAAGGACCATTCAAGAACCAAGTGATCGACGAAGAGGTACAGAAACTCTTGAAGATTGGTTCGATACGAGAGGTAACGTACCTTAACTTGTTGGCAAACACCGTGGTAGTACCTAAGAAGAATGTCAAGTGGAGAGTATGCGTAGATTATACTGATTTAAACAAAGCATGCCCTAAGGATTCATTCCCATTACCTCATATAGATCAAATGATTGATGCTACCGCAGATCATGAACTATTAAGCTTTCTAGATGCATATTCTGGTTATAATCAGATTAAAATGGATCCTTTAGACGAGGAAAAAACCTCATTTATCACGAATTAGGGAACTTATTATTATAAAGTCATGCCTTTTGGCCTAAAAAATGCTGGAGCCACCTATCAAAGGCTAGTGACCCAGATGTTCCAAGAACATCTGGGAAAAACGATGGAGGTGTACATCGATGACATGTTGGTAAAATCAACACAAGCGCAAGACCATTTCCATCACCTATCTACTGCTGTTGATATTTTACACAGGTATAATATGAAGTTGAATCCAGAGAAATGCGCTTTTGGAGTGCAATCATGCAATTTTTTGGGTTTTCTTGTATCAAACAGAGGAATAGAGGTAAATCCCGCTCAAATTAAATCCATAGAGGAAATACTTGATGTTTTAACAAATAAAAAGGAGGTTCAAAGACTAACAAGAAGAATAGCAGTTTTGGAGAGGTTTATTTCTAGAACTTCCGAAAAAAGTTTTAAATTCTTCTCAGTTCTCAAAAAACAGAATCAATTCGAATGGACTGAAGAATGTCAGCAATCCCTCAAGAACCTAAAGATTTATCTATCGAAACCACCATTGCTTTCAAAGCCAAAAGAAGGGGAAATATTGTACATCTATCTGGCTGTCTCAGAAATTGCTGTAAGTGCAGTATTGGTAAAAGAAGAAAAAGGTAAACAATCATCTATCTATTATGTAAGTAAAACTTTGCTAGATGCTGAGACTAGATATCCACATCTAGAAAAGTTAGCTTTAGCTTTAATAATGGCATCTAGAAAATTACGACCCTATTTTCAATGTCACCCAATCACTGATGTGACTTCATATCCTTTAAGAAATATTCTTCATAAACATGAATTATCAGGAAGATTAGCCAAGTGGGTCATAGAACTAAGTGAGCATGAGATAATTTATCAGCCTAGGACTGCAATTAAGTCTCAAATACGAACTGATTTTGTTGCTGACTTTAGTAATGGCATTGTATCTGAAGTAGAAAAAGAGTTACAAATCTTTAACGGTGTTAATCCAGGCCTGTGGACCTTGTTCACTGATGGTTCTTCAACTGTAAAAGGCGCTGGCCTAGGCATAGTCTTAATATCACCCACGGGTGAAAATACACGACAAGCTATAAAGTGTTATCCTATCACTAACAATGAAGTAGAGTACAAAGCTGTTATTGCAGGGCTTGAACTTGCACGGGATCTCTCAATCGAGAAAATTGTGATCAACAACGACTCTCAACTGGTAGTAAATCAAATACAAGGGACTTACATCGCTCGAGAAACTAGAATGCAACAGTATCTTGAAAAAGCACAAGAGCTCATGAGGCAATTCAAAACATGGAAGGTAGTGAAAATAGCTAGAGAGGAAAATGCGGAGGCAGATGCATTAGCTAACCTCACAGCAGTCACGGAAGTAACGAACAAAGACAATACAATTGTCGTTCAACTATTTCATTCAATAATAGACCAGGACAGGAATGAGGTAACTTTCAACAACCTAACCTGGGACTTGAGAAATGAAATTCTTAATTTTTTGCAGAATGGCAACGTACCTGAAGACAGGAAAGCGACTCAAGCACTACACCGGAAAGCTGCACGATACTGCCTTATTCGCAACTTACTTTATCGCAAGATGTTCGGAGGACCCCTAGCTAAATGCCTTGGCCTAACCAAACGGAATTTGTGATGAAAGAAGTCTACGAAGGACACTGTGGAAATCACTCAGGGCCAAGATCCTTAGTGAAAACACTAATCAGAGCCGGATACTATTGGTCTAAGATGGAATAAGAAGCCGAGAATTTCGTATCCAAATGTGACAGATGCCAAAGGTTTGCAAATAACATGCATCGTCCCACGGAATTATGACATCCAATAATATCCCCATGGCCTTTCATGAAATGGGGGATGGATATAGTAGGACCTTTACCCACAGCTAAAGGACAGGTACGATTTTTACTCGTACTAACCGACTATTTTACAAAATGGGTAGAGGCA
>ML314054.1:0-10773 GCA_005239505.1 Nicotiana paniculata | reverse complement strand
ATTTAACAGTTAAATCATACAAAATAGTGGAAAAAATCTAAGCTAAATGCATTTGAAAAAAAACGGAAAACATGAATAGAAAAAGGTAAAAAGAAGGGAAATAGTAACCATCTACGGCCTATTTATGTTGACAAATCAAGACACATAGAAAAGAAATGAGGATACCCGTTTGAGGGGTTTGGACGAACTAAGGTGACTAACCGGAGTTAAGCCAGACTACGGCGACTTTCAAAGGTGACCCTTACTCACATGAATCGACGGCTCTTGTCAAGAGCCATCGTCTTATGTGAGTTTGAGTCACGGAGCCGCTTGGATTCGCCATTAGCACACATTACGGTTCTGACAGTTTCTTAGATCTGGAATTGACGGGATTCGAGTGGGTTTTTAGGGAAGCTGATGGTGGGATGGGGTTAAGGGGGAGGAGAGGACCATAGGGTGAAAGTTTGGGGGTGATTGGAGAAGGTTCGGTGGCCGGACGGCGGTGGGATTTTGGGGCGGCTAGGGTTTAGGTTTAGAGAGATGAGAGAGAGACGGATGGGGGGCGGGTGTGAGGCTTAGGTGAAATGAGGGGATAGGGTGTGGTTTGGACATATATATAGTTTAGGGTTCAGACACTTCTCAGCCGTTGGATCTGGAAAGATTTACGGCTGAGATTCACACCTATTAAACGGTGTCGTTTGGACTAAGTGGTAAAGGCCGGGTTTAGGGATTTATTGGGCTGGGTAGTTTGAGTATATGGGGATTGGGACTGGGTATTTCTTGGCCCAGGTCCGATTTTTGACTTCTTTGACTAATTAAACTAATTAATCTAATTAAGTTATAATCTAATTTAATCCAAAAAATATATAGTAACTAATATAGACCTACTTTCATCTATTTACAGATTAATCAAGAATAAAATGACAAATTTTATATTCCTAATTAATCTATAATTGAATGAATAAAATGATTAGTTTTAGTAATTAGTTATTAAAACTACATTACATTAAATAACCATCACTCGTCTATTATTCAGTTAATTATAACTTTATAATTCTTTGATAATAGTGATGCAATTTTGAACAAATTTAAAAAGATGAATTATGTATATGCCAAAAAAATACAAATCTTTCACAATTAATCACCGAAAATCAATAAAATCTATTAATTTATTTATCGAATTTTGTAGGGGCATTTGATAGGTGAAAAATTACATGCTCACAATATTTATATGAGATATGGGAAAAATGTTTACAACATTATATACACACCACCACCTGATCAGCTGGTATACATAATGATTTGCCCACAGTGGCCGAGATGATATGATGGGATGCCCTCAGAGGCTTGATGATGTTATGTATGTACAAACATATGCATTGCATGACATCTATATGCATATGCATGACATTATAAGTATTTCATGATTTACAGAGTTATCCAGACTTGCAGGTTAGGTCATCTACTCTACGTTTCTTCCATGTCTTTTATATATTTATTTATGTGTCTTATATACTCGGTACATTATTCGTACTGACGTCCTTTTGTTGGGGACGCTGCATTCATGCCTGCAGGTATAGATAATCAGTTTGACGAGCCCTCATAGTAGACGAGATTGGCATTCAACGAAGGATCGGTAAGACTCCATCTCATTCGGAGTGCAGCCTAGACTATGAGTCATCGTGTCAGAATCTTGATACAAACTTATGGGTAGGCCGGTACCCTCTCACATTTTATGTCAAATAATATTAGAAGTTTTTTAGACATAGGTTCATTTTGTACAGTATGTCATAGGCCTTGACGGTGCACATGTATTCATGTTTTAAGAAATATGTTTCATTGATACAGAGTTGTGGCCCACTTATAATTATACATTATGAGTTGTAGCCATGTGGGACCATGATAGTTACGAAAGGAATGAGTTCAGCTAATTCGACCTATATATGTTCTAGTTTTGGTCGAACGATCATGAGTTACAGAATGGTTCGCTCGGGCCAGCACGGCACCGGGTGCCAGCCACGCCTCCCAAGGTTTAGGGTGTGACAATGTTACTAACAATGCCGCTATTTTTCCTGGATACCGAATCCCCACACTTCTAGCCTTTTATCCAAAGCATGGACTATTCACAACCTTCTGCATTTGAGTATTTCATACATTGTTCACCTGTACCTTACTACCTTAAAATCTTGCATCGTATTTTTTATTTCCTTCATGACCTCCCTTCTACATAGGTATAATTCACGTCTATAAGTTGAAGCTCTATTATAATACTTGCACCTCTAGTGCATCCACAATCTGGTGGGAGCTTCGTACTGACTTCTTATGAGGATGATACTCTTCTAATTGGCTATATCGTAGAGCCTCTATAAAATATGACTACTGTATTGTCCCTCTTGTACCTCTGATATTAAGGGTGATTTCTTAATGTTCTCAATCACGATGTCCATAATTTTCTGGGTCCAATAATCAAACTCCTGATTTACTTAGTTGATGTAACTCTTTAGTTTCCCCTTTCCTCTAAACAACCTTTATGTAGGCTTAAGCTATCTTCCGATCTGTGGCTCATGGTATGAGTTATTACTTTAGCCTTTCATGGGCGCAATGGGATATTCATGATACAATCTTCTAACAATTCAATCATTTGTCTATGACATGGACTCAATTGTTTATTTTAACTTATACCAGAGTCTTCTACGGTTGTATGATTGTCAACATATATGCTACATGGATAATACTTCGAACTCTTAAGCGCATTCATAACGTAACTAAATCTGGATCATTGATTGAATAATTCCTTTCATTTCTTCTCAGCTTTCTTTAAACATAAGCTATTACCTTTCCTGGTCTTTCTGTCCCCTTCTTGCATGCATACTTAACTTATCTGAGTTCTCACGCATGTCGGAATTTACTTTTGATTTTACTTCCCGTTCATTAGCCACGGTAGGTGCAACTTTCTTATGGAGTGCACACAATGTTGTTTTGAGACTGTTGTTACAAGACCATCTCCTCTTTAGGTCACTGTGCTTAGGTTGAAGCCTTCTTCCTTATTTTCTCAACTAGTCTTTCATTGCAGTACTTAGGGAGGACCCTATGACTCTTGTAAAGTTGCGAGCTTATTACGCCGTATTCTCGATAGAATTTTTGATGTTCGTACTCACCTATAATTATCCTTAGTTACTTACCTCCATACTCATGTACTTGTATGGTCGCTTCTGAACTGACGTTTTGATTGTCTTCCTAGTGGGATTCTCATTTACTTCCGCAACACTCATACGGTACCTTTAACTATTCTAACTCCTATATGAATATATCTCAAGGGTCACGAAGTCATATCTGCGAGACTGAATTTACTATGTTGGGGTTTCACTATGTTTATCTTGCGTGATCTGTTGATTTGTCTGTATCCTCTTGTCTAGCAATAACTAGGCTCTTCCGAAATCAACTACTAACTATTCGTTGGCCCATTCTCATATCAATATTCCGCATAATCTTTATTGGGTTATTTCCTTTGTCATAACTTACGTATCGCACTGGCTCCTTATCTATCAATAAAATCTCGGGTAGGAACCCTTACTTCATCTCCTTGACGTCATGTTTGCATAATGTTCTGTAATCGTAGCATATCTGTAGGATCTGAATAATTACAATCTCATCCCTTTTTCATTTTTATCGCATTCTTCCTTTACCATTCCATAATTACTAAAGCCACTTAATTCTGACTTAATGTCACATCACTCCATATTCCCCCTTTTTGGGGAGTACTAAGGTTTAGTGCTACGACGATATACCTATAGATGTTTGTTGTATTTTTCACATCATTGATGATCCTTACTCTCCTTGCGATAATCCTTCTGCACCAAGGATAACAAAATTCCTTACTCACGAGGGTGACACTTAGTGTAACTGACACACATAGTCTCTTAAACTTAACTTTACTCACATTTCTTGCTTTATGGAAGTGTCTTACTGAATGATCTTTAAAGGTTATTCTTCTGTCGTCCATTCTATAAATGTTGGAACGCAACCTGAAATTCTCATGATACCGACTATTATCAAATCACTCAGTACCTAATTCATGTTTAGTTTACCTTGTTCACTAGCCCATACTAATTTGTGTTACTCTGGGATCTAACTTTTCCTTCTGGTAATCACGTTAGAGTCATGAACTTATTTCTCGAAATGAGGGTATGACTTTATAGCCTATACTCTTTTGTTGTCTCAAGGCTTGTCATCACTCGTCTTTTCCTTTACTTGACTATAGACTCTGTAATACTGTAGTATTTTTTTTGATCTACCGTTGTCATCCATCTGTCACATCTTACTCATAATTCTTCATTAACTATCTTCTTATTTCCCTGCTAACATTTGTGTCTATCACTTTATTCTGAAAACTTCAACAAGACGTTTTTGCTTTTAGCTCCTCTTTGCTCCATCCATTTGCTCTTCGGGTTGCCTAACATTCTCTCTCTACTAGGGACGGGAGCCACACTAAGATAATATTTACCCCTTCCAAGATTCCTATGTATATCTTTTTAGTACTCATATCTGTACTATTTTAGAGTGCACCATCTGGGTGTCTCAAAAGGAGATCTATTAGCACATTTGCAATATCCTTCGGAAATGTAAACTAACGCAAATAATCCATCAACCATTTTGGGTTACTCTAACCCCAGCCGGATCCTGATTCACGTCCTTCTCTTAAACTAAATATGTCAGTTTCCATAGGGCATAACTGAGATGGGTGTGATGGATTGTACATACATCTATTATTATTGAAGGTAACCCAAGATGCTTATATTTCTCTGTCTTAATTGTAAATACTAATAATCTTCATTATCTGGGCGCCTCGTACCCTTCTTCACCTTACTTGTTTTACTTGTTGAAACTTGTATCTACCTTGTGAATCTCTCATTACTTTTCACCTTATGGGTGGATAGATATTCTTACCTTACGGTTCCCTATCAAGAAGCTTGCACGTCATAGTACACACATGTTCTGCTGAAGGCCTCATATTTACTCATCCTAAGCATGATGCAAAATCGAGTTCCTCCGACTCAATTCTTCCACAGCCACATTGAATCTCTTACCAATTGTCTTTCTTGATGTAGGCATTATCGTATTATGAATAAGATAGAGTTTAGGAAATTGATTTCTTACAACTGAGCTCTACCACACGGTCTAGAGTAAGACGAAAGAGTGAAGATCCTAAATGCCCTGTAGCCTCCTGCTTATAAGTGTGGTGCATAACACACCCATAAATAAGACTCTACTAGAAACGGTTTGTAGATTCCCTAGGAAAGAACTGCTCTAATACCACTTTTGTCACGACCCAAACCGATGGGCCGTGATGGGAACCTGGTACCTTACTCAACCGAGTACCAATGTAACATATCTTTCTTATTACATCTTCATATGTAAGTGGGCTAGAATGGCGTCATGAGATAACCAGGGTAAACATGAGGAATATCTGACATAGAATGACCCAACCTGATATAGAAACTTATACTTGTGACATACGGGCCTATAAGGCCTATGTGATCCATTATATACTTAAAATATAGACCGACAAGGCCATACAAGTACATGTATACATGACATCCATCTACAAGCCTCTAAGAGTACACACTTATCATAAAGGTCGGGATAAGGCCCCGCCATACCAAATAATACAGGTAGAAATCATATTGACCAAACAAGCAACTCCAGAGCAAATGGAGTGCACCAACATCTTCCGCTGAGCTGATAGCCTGCTTGGAGGACTCTCGACCTGTCTATCGGGACCTGCAGGCATGAAACGCAGCGTCCCCAGGAAAAAGGTACGTCAGTACAAATAATGTACCGAGTATGTAAGGAATGAAAATTAGTAAATAATAGACATGGGAGAAACATGGAGTAAGAGGCTCGACATGTATGTTTGAATGTGAAACATGTAATACTTATAATTCCATGCATATGCGTATAAATGACATACCATGCATGGGTATATGCGTTCACAATATCATCCAGCCTCTGAGGGCATCCCATCATATCATCTCGGCCACTATGGGCAAATCATCAACGTATACCAGCTGATCAGGTGGTGGTGCGTATATAACGCCGTATCCTTTTCCCATATCCCATATATATATATATATATATACGCATATATAACATCATCTGGTCATGGGTCAATGTGAATGTATAAATGAATGCAATGCATGAGAAGTACGTCAATAAAATCTTTCGGAACGTCATAAGACCATTATGCCTCTGATTAATATCATGAAATAAACTCTATCAACTTACATATTTTCTGTGACCCATGACCAGACGATAGAATAATAAGACATATGGAAAATCAAGAACATAGGCACCTCTAATACTTCTATGAATAGAGTCATTTATGGAAGTTGTGCATTTTCTCATTTCACTTGTATCGTATGGATCATGCCAAGAAGAAAAAAGGGATAACCTTAACATACATGAACCAATTCTCTTGAAAATTCCTCTAACACAGGTCTTTTGCGAAAACGCATGACGACATATCGAAGTAGGGGTGAATCTGTATAATATTCTTGAGAAAGATTGCACTGTAATTCCTTATAATTGCAAAATCTCACATTTTGAATTGTTGAAGAACCTATGAAATCTTATGTTTTGAATGGTTGAAGAACCTATGGAATCTCATGTTGCTCATGAAGTTATCTTTCTGAAGCCTTCTTTGGATATAATACACCTTCATTTTTGAATTGGAGAATGAATCTTAGTCTTGGTTGTGTGGCCCCACCTTTCAAGACTTGTGCCACATTTATTCCTTAAAATGTGTCACCTTTCACTATTTATTAAGAGTCATTTACATGGGAAGGGGATGCTGCCATGTTTTTGGGGGGTTAAGTCATTCGAAATCTTTGATTATCCAACGATTTTAAATAATCTCTCACTAAAAATTATTAATTACCCAATTATCTAAAAAATTAAGAATTATCTCAAATTACTTAAAATACTACTCACTTTTAACACACCTTATACACCTTACTATCATACTCATGTGGTACCTTGTATGGAACTAGTCCATAAATACCGGGTATTATAGATCGGACCGTATTTTTTCTCAAAATGTCAAACTTCGACGAAAACTCATTTTCTTCGATTTGCTTAACCTCTCACCTTCACGAATTTACTTATCACTTGGTTGAAATAGCATAATACTTATAATTCCAAAATAATCACATTCTCGAGCTTACGTCGATTAACTTAGGACGAAACTTTGACGTACAAAAATGTGGGATGTAACATTTCATTTCGAGCTTTGATCAATTTATTTATGGCGTACTTTCACGTACGAAAATATGGGGTGTAACACACACACACACACACACACGCATNTAACACACACACACACACACACACACACATATATATATATATATATATATATATATATATATATATATATTATCACGACTCCAAATCCATTAGTCGTGATGACACCTAACCAAACCTGCTAGGTAAGCCAACTAATAATTATCCAATTTCAATAATATTAACAACACAATTAATTGAGAGTACTTTACTGAATTTATTATACATTTCCCAAGGACTGGTAGTACAAATCATGAGCTTCTACGAATAGAGTTTACAAAGCGAAAATGAAATAAATACATTGTCTGTTTGAAAAGTACATAAAGAGAGTTTTATAATCTAAGGCTACTACGAACAAAGAAGGAAGTTGCAACATGTATGCATGTACATCTTCAAGTCCCGCAACCATCGAACACAGCAACAACAACAACCAACATTTGCACGCAATGTGCAAAAATGTAGTATCAGTACAATTGACCCCATGTACTGAGTAAGTAACAAACCTAACCTTAGGTTGAAAGCAGTGACGAGCTAACACTAGGTCGGGTCCAAATACCAGCGACTCATTAACAGTTCATAACAGCATAATACAAGTACAAAGAGGTATCTCTGATTAAAAATGCTCAGCTCGTTCACAGTTCCAGAAAATGGTCATGTTTTTCAAGTATCTCAGTGAAAACCCCAGATCTATTTCCGAAAATGCCAAAAAGTACGAGTAAGTTTTAAAACTATGATTTTTCCCAAAAACCTTTCAACCATAAATAAGATGTTTTATTTTCTTTCCAAGTAACAAATATAAAATGCCTCTCAGTGCCGACATATCAATGTGTATAATAAGTCATGAATGACGTGATACCGCATAGCATGAGGAAAGAAATGCATCTCTATGCATGTATGTCATGTGTGCATGCAAATGCCATGTATCTCATAGATGATTCATGTACTCACACTCTCAGAGTACTCAATCTCACTGTCTCTCATCCTCTCTCACTATGCTCAATAATCAACACACTAAATCACTCAACACTGTCTAATAATTGTTGCGGCGTGCAGCTCGATCCACACACACACATATATATATAGTCGACTGTGCTCACTGGGGGTCTACATACTCCAGAGGGGCTCCTTCAGCCCAAGCGGTATATTACTACGGCGTGCAGCCCGACCCAATACTGCTGTGGTGTGAAGCCCGATCCAATATAATATAATCAATATGTTGTTGCGGTGTGCAGCCCGACCCATAATGTAAATATATAATATGTTGTGGCGTGCAGCCCAACCCATAATATAAATATATAATATGTTGTGGCGTGCAACCTGATCCAATACAATATAATCAATATATTGTTGCGGCATGCAGCCCGACCCATAAGGTAAATATATAATATGATGCGGCGTGCAGCCCGACCCATAATGTAAATATATAATATGATGCGTCATGCAGCCTGACCCATAATGTAATCTCACTCCGGCCCTCGGCCGCACTCAGTCATCACTCTCTCTAATCTCGCTCACGGGCTCACAATGTCATGAAAACTAGCCCGACAACAATGATATGATGTATCAATAACAACAACTCAGACTGAGATATGATATGAATACATGGATATGACTAAGTACGAAATATAAATGAAACCAGTGAGATGACACCAAGAAACGACCATTGTGGTTCCTAACAACATCACCATAAAGCCTAAACATGATATTTAGCATGGTTGACAGCTCAATTACTCTATCGCATGGTGAAAAACACAATTATCGACAAACTAGGGCCACTATACAGTGCCATGGGAGAAACAGTGTCCCAATTCACATGGTTCACGCCCATACACCCATCACCTAGCATGTGCGTCACCTCGATACCAATCACATAACACATATTTCGGGGTTTCATACCCTCAACACTATGTTTAGAAGAGTTAATTACCTCGAACGAGTCAATACCAATGCCGAGCAAGCCAAGCGATGCTCCAAAGATGCCCATGCGTGTTCCGACCTCCGAACGGCTCGAAACTGATCAACAACAATTCAAATACATCAAACAATGCTAAGGGAACCAATCTCATCGTAAAAGATCTAATCTTGAATCAAAGCCCGAAATTGGCCAAAAAGCACAACCCAGGCCCGCACCTCGGAACTCGACAAAACTCACAAAATCTGACAACCCATTCAGTTACGAGTCCAACCATACTGGTTTCACTCCATTCCGACTCTAATTCGATGTTCAACACTCAAAAATTAATATTATGAAACTTTAGGCAAAAACCTCTAATTTTTCCTATAAATTCATCAACCAAAATCTAAAATCGAAGATAGATTCATGAAATATAACCAAAACCGAGTAGAGAACAGTTACCCATATTCTTGTGATGAAATTTGCTCCAAAAATTGCCTCAATCCGAGTTCCACATCTCAAAATATGAAGAAAGATCAAAACCCTCGATTTTATATCTTTTTCCCAGTGCTTCTGCACCTGCGACATATTAGCCGCTTCTGCAGCGTCGCTTCTGCGACATAACCCCCGCTTCTGCGGAATCAAATGAGGACTCGACTTTCGCACATGCAAACATCATACCCGCTTCTGCGACCTCGCAGGTGCGAGCCACCATCTGCACCTGCGAAATATCTCGCTCCTTAGCCCTGAACCTGCGCATCGGCATATGCGCCCAACCCTCCACTTCTGCGGTCTTCCTCACCCAGCGCTATTTTCGCTCCTGCGACCCCTTCTTCGCTTCTGCGGCCATCACGCCTGCGCAAACCAACTACTGGTACGATCACACCAGAACCAGCAACCACCAGCCTTAGCCAAAATCTCCAAAAGGCTCCGAACCTCGCTCGAAACTCAACCGAGCCCCTCGGGAACCTGAACATGCCAACAAATCACATAACATAACACGAACCTACTCGAGGCTTCGAAACACACATATAAACATCGAAACAACGAATCATACCTCAAATCAAAATCTATGAACTTTGAACTTCCAAATTTTCAAAACTCGCGCCGAAACGTATCAAATCATCCCGGATGGAACCCAAATTATGCACACAAGTCCCAAATGACATGACGAAACTATTCCAATTCTCGTAACTACAATCCGAATTCGATATCTTCAAAGTTAAATTTTGGTCAAATTTATGAACTTTCCTTTCTAATTTTTGGCAACTTGTGTCGAAACCTTTTAGGAACATACAAATGCAAATCCGGGCATACGCCCGAGTCTAAAATCACCACCCGGACCTAATAGAACCATAAAAACTCCGTTCCAGGGTCAAATTCTCAAAGAGTCAAACTTGGTCAACTCTTTCAACTTGAAGCCTCAACAATGAAATTCATTCTTCCAATCCGATTCCGAATAACCTGAAAACCAAAATCGATGGTTCGCATAAGTCATATATATATATATATATATATACCAACCCGACCAGTTAGAAAAATTACATGCTCACTATATA
>MDKI01040281.1:0-47264 GCA_005239505.1 Nicotiana paniculata | reverse complement strand
ATATATATATATATATATATATATATACATATAAAATTTGTACAATAAATTATTTATAAAACACGAATTAAAATTATAAAACAAATACATAAAATTATAAAAATATTGAATTTGACACATAATTACTGATGTTAATTTGGTGCCATTAGGCCTCAAAATATAGAGCCCGAAATCCAAATATATAAATATATTATTGATAGTTTGGTGCTACTGAGATTCAAATAAAAAGCCTGAAACCCATATGTTTAAATTTTGTATAACTCTAAAAATTGTGTAGCTAAAAAAATTAATATTAAATATACAGATAAAATACAAATAATATTGTTTTAATTTACAGTGGACGACATGGACCCGGTGATACATCCCGGCCCTCGGACGTTGGATCTATTAGCCCTACAGCCCGAGCATAGATCTGAGTATATAGGAAAACAATACTACAACACAAGCACAAATATTGTTGTAGGCTGCTAACATAATAAAAATACATAAAATATGAAAATACAGTAAACACATACATGCAAGTGTTTAGCCTCGGCTGCTATTTATTCTCCGCTCCAACCACTTAAATCGTTCTTCCAACTGTTCTTTTTCTTCTTCAACCTCTTTAAGTTTCGCCTTCACCTCCGCAAGTTCCTATTTATATTTGTTTTTCTGTTCCTTTTCGGCTTCACAAGTCCATTCTTCTTTCCATTTTTCTCGTCCTACCTCCTTCAGTTTAGCCCTCAAGTCTGCAATAATTCTATTGCCTTCTCTTTCACGTTCCTCTTGTGTTGTACGCAAATTATTAATATAATGTCGTTGTTCTCTGTAGCGTTGCTGGTAACATTGGGGGTCAACCCATTCCTCAAAATCACACATAGGTTCGTTGGGATCTTTGTAAAACTAATTCAAACAATGCCAGTAGCGACGTCCACATTCACCATCGTCCCAACAAAATTGCATCAAGCATGCTTTTCCACACTTGCATTTTGGTGCACGAAGAGGTTGAGCCATTAGTGAAATATTTGATTTTAGTAAAAAAACCTTACCTTTAAATGAAATATTTATTTTTAGTAAATTTTGAGCACACAAATTAACTGGAATGAGCCTGTTATTTATACGCGAGACAACACACACATAACGTAGTGGTAAGTCGCGCTAAATACATAATGTACTATCCAACGATGCTATATTTTGCGTCTTAAATTTGATGATGTTGACAAGACGACTTTATGTCAGCTGGTCAGATTTTTTAGTTAGACATGACAACACATACATAATGTAGTGGTAAGTCACGCTAAATACATACGTACTATCCAACAATACTATATTTTGCGTCTTAAATTTGATCATGTTGACATGACGACTTTATGTCAGCTGGTCAGCTTTTTTAGTTAGACAAGACAACACACACATAACGTAGTGGTAAGTCGCGCTAAATACATAACGTACAATCCAACGACGCTATATTTTGCGTCTTAAATTTGATGATGTTGACAGGACAACTTTATGTTAGCTGGTCAGCTTTTTCAGTTAGACAAAACAACACACACATTGATTCGGCCTTCTTTGACTTTTTTTTTGAATTTGGTGTAAATAATATTTTTATTTACATTAACAACAATATTTAACTGTGTTGTTAGGCATATAATTATATTAATATATAATTTAAATCGGTAATATGGGAAAGTACAAATCGTAATTAACAAGCATGATTTTATTTCATAAATCTTGGATCATATACATAGACATAAAATTATTACAACATAAACTCAAGGGTAGTTTGGTACACTAGAATAACACCCCCCACGATTAGTTTTGCCACACAAACCAGCTGAAGCACATTCACGTCGGTCGTGTCTTGTTTGTGAGCATATACCATATTTGCGCGCATAAACAGTATCACTAACATCCATTTGGTTGTGTATGCGCGTCCTCTTCTGCACCTGTATTTTATGCAAATATGACTTGTTACACACCATTTTAAATGGTTCCGGAGGCCAAAAATGTTCAGCACCCACTGGCTGCAACTGACCACTATAAGTGTTTAGGTACTTGGCAATACTATATTGTTGATCAACATAGTTGGTCTCCCCAAAACTAATACGTTGAAAGCACTTGATGGCATGTGAGCAAGGCATGTGGTATATGGACCATTTCCCACAAGAGCATAACCTTGATGATTCATTTACAGTATGTACATTATTCCCCCGATTTTGATGGATAGCGGTGCGAACTTCAAAAACATTTCTTTCGTTATCATATTGCAAAAATGAATGCCAATGTGCTCGCCGTCTGTATTTCTCAAATCTCTGCATCGGCACTGGCATAAATTCAACACCCCTTTCCATCAATTCTGTTGCATCTGTATACCGTTCAACAAACCTCTTCGCCATCTGCTTGAACGACATTCGCACCATGGCTGTGACGGGCAATCCTCTTGCCGATTTCAATAACCCGTTGAAGGACTCTGACACGTTTGTAGTAAGAACTCCCCATCGCCTGCCACCATCTGCATGCAAAGTCCACTTTTCAGGGTTATGTCGCATTAGCCAACAATAGGCTGCGTCGTCTTCTTGCCTAATAGATTCCATATACCTCCGGAATTTGTGCTGTTGGTGATCCGTTGCTGCCATCCACATCAAATCATGTAGATCCTTCTTGGGGTATACCTTCTGGAAATTGGCCTTAAAGTGCCTCACACAGTAACGATGGTATGCATAAGGCTCTTGCCATGCAGGCAAGTTGTCCACAGAACTTAATATACCACCATGACTATAAGATATTAGACATATACCTGAACGCTGTTTCACAACGTGCTCTTTCAAGTGGTTCAAAAACATCGTCCACGTCTCTGTGCTTTCATTGGCAAAAACAGCAAAAGCCAGAGGAAATATCTGGCCATTAGCATCCACTTCCACGGCTATCAACAACTTGATATCGTACTTTCCATAGACATGAGTTCCGTCTATGGATATTACGGGCCGACAATGCGAAAACCATCAATTGCTGGCTTAAACGCGCATAAAACGTAATTGAATATGTATTCTGGTATTCCCGAACTCCGCTCAAGCTTCTATTCAATGACCGTTTCGGGATTAAAGTGCTGCAGTGCGGCCATGTACTTTGGTAGAGCTGCAAAAGATTTATCCCAGTTATCGTAGACAATTTCAAATGCTCATTTGCGCCCGAGAAATGCCTTTCTTTGCATAATGGTATGGCCATATTCCTGGTGGACTGATGTAATGCACTCTTTGATTTTATACCTTATGGACGCTTCAATGTGCGGAATAAGTACAACAGAAATCAAGTCAATATCCAAGTTGAAGTGATTACCGTTGAATGTGCCCATTCACATGTCTGGATGGGAATGTATTTACCCACTTTCCACATACCTGTCTTCTTCTTGGACGCACGCAACAGCCAAGGACATGGCCAAAACCACCTGCGGCAAACAACCTTGTATACATCCGGACTTGACTCCATTACCTGCATCTCACGACACTCTTTTACGTTGTTCATTTTACAAGCCCTGCTTACGCGCGCTTTATCGGGGAAAAGCATACCCTTTGCAAGCACCGTTGGTCTAGACTCATCCTACATTGCTGCCCGTATTTCATCAAAATCCCTTGTGAGAGCTTCCACATCCCGCACGCTTGGCAAATTATCAATGTAAGGAATCTCCCTTGAATGAAACAGCACTTCAGACTCGTACACTCTTCGTCTAGGTGAGGGTCTCTTCAAATCTGGTCCTTCCCCCTCATCCTCATCATCACCATCCCACGAGGAAAGGGTGTCTCGTCTCCGGATTCATCGGCATTGTTGTTGTAATCACTATTATGTTCCTCACTCTATGCATCAGCCAGGTCCCGATGTAATACGTCATTTTCGGGCAATTGAGTGAGTATGGGTGGTTCAACTTGCTCGTTTTCACTGCACAACCAAAAAAATATAAGCTACTGAAATTAATAAATACTTTTCATATAGCTATATAACTTGACTTACAAGTCGTAATGTGATGAAATTCCATGATAGACGTTTCCAATTGGGTGATGACTACCGGATGGGCCGCTTGTAAAATTCATATCCAGCCAGTACCCCCTATTCAATATATGAGCGTTAATACAAATTCAATACACTAAAACTATACATAATTAACAGAAATCACAGCATAAATTTACCACTCGTCTTGTGAATGTTGAAAAGCATGATAGAAATTATTTTCTCCTTCCTCATTCCCCCGCGGTGATAAGTTTAAATCAAAGAAAAGTCTTTCATCCGGTACCTGTCCGGCAAAAACTGCTCCAGAATAACCACCCGATGACTGGGGGTATCTCTACTATGCACAACCTTTTTTTTTTGGAATGTCTACAACCTTCACGTACATCTCCAATATTGTGATTAAAAGAAATTCCCAGCATTCATCCGGAGTCCTCAGAAAATCACTCAAAGTTTCATCATCGTCGATGTTAAACTCCGGGTAAAAAGCAACCCCTTGCGAAGTGACGGAATACAGATATCGTCCGGTTACTTTAAGTAACACTGGACGTTTGCTCACACCCATTTTTTTGCATAACAACGATATCAACTTATCATACTCCATGGTTAGTGGCAATTTAACATGACACTGAGCAGGTAAATTGTAGCCCACAGAGTTATTCTCCATCACAACCTCACCCCCCCTCCCAATATAATGAAACTCTTATTCTATGCTCTTCAGACATAATGAACAAATGTTTGAGAATTTTAACAACAATAAACGTTTGATCAAGAGTTGAAAATATTGTGATTGAATGAAATGCAATTCTAACCGCTTTATATAGAATGGTTGGCCGGAGAAATTTTTTTTTTAATTGTATAGCGTCAAAGCAGTTGGCACTATACACTTTTTGAATTATTGGTAGGCCCAGGAAACAGGTATAGCGCCACAGTGCACGACGCTATACAGAAAAGACGTATAATGCTGGGCACTATGGTGTTATACCTTGTTTGTCAGATTTTAGTATGTATAACGCCACAATATGTGGCGCCATACACTAACGGCACAGTTATCGTTATCATATAACGCCACATAATGTGGCGTTATATATAATCCAGTACTTTTTTTTTTTTTTTTTTTTGACTTATTTTTGTTTTATTTGTCGGACCACAATTGGATTCCCTTCCCTCATTGTTAGCGGTTACTGCTCTGTCAGACCACAAAAGAGCTTTTGCCAGGCCAAAAGGCAAAGTTTGCAGATTTGTGCTCAACATGCAGCTAAGTCAGAATAAGAATAAACATCCAACAAACTCTGTGGCACCTAGAATGAATCAAAGAAAGACCGAGTTGCTTTTTACGAACATTTATCTACAGATAGACAACCTTTTATAATTTCTTTTCAGGCCACTTGTGTTGTTTCCCACAAGAAATTTGTGTAACGGCTAAACAAGCAAATTAATCTCTCTTTTATGTTTTTTAAGGGTTTGCTCTCCCAAAATTTTCTGTTTACGTTAAGTACTGCTCTTTTTGATGCTACTAGTTATAATTACATTAACTTACATATAATTAAGAGTAAACAGCTGCAAGCTAATCCTAGCAACCATAACAAAATATAATTAAGAAGAAGTGAAGAACTATTCGCACCATGTTAATAAGGGAGTAGAGACGACTACGAGTCCACGAACTTATAGTTAATCGGTGTGAATACTAGCCCACATGTTAGCCCACATGTTATATTGTTACTTTAATTTAATATATAGTTTGCACCTGAGGGTGTGACCTAATGGTCAATGAAGTGGTTGGTGAATTTTTCTCATCTATCTAAAGTATTCTAAGGAATTAGTCAATGTGCGCACAATCTCTTAATTAAAGACATTCACCAGCAATTAAACTTGCTGTAGGTGAAAACAAACTATTGATATTTGGAAGGATCTTTGAAGGTTGAGGTTAAGCTAGATCTTACATTAGATAAACCTAATTAGCTAGTGTTGTTGGCAAACCAGCAAAACCTTAAAGATAGGAACAAGATAGGCATATAGGCATGACCAGTGATAATGGAGAAAAAGTGACAAGATGTGAAACTGATGTTTTGGTAGAGTTGCTATTCCTTTTAGCATTTTCTCACATGGCAAGTGGTCGAACAAAGTAGAGAAAGAGATATCTAAATCGAAAAGAGAAGCAGGTAGGGGATACTCCAATCCAGTATATGTCTATTGCCCACAACTTATCCTTCTTTTCAATTTTCATGGACCCCCTGCTTGCTTCCACCTTTTTCCACAGCACATAGTAGACCTACGTTGGAGATTACTTTGTTTAAACGGTGAACTATGGAAAATTATGTACTCTCACTAATGATTTTACATGACGCTTTATCTTTTTCATCAGTATGTTTCAGAATTAATACGTACTATATTTTTATATTTGAAAATTGTTCAACTTTAAATTTTCATATTACTCTTAATAACATGTGCGTATATAGTGGCGAAGCTAGAAAATTTTTCAAGAATATTCAAATTTGAAAAAAGTGAGAAAAATTTTCGACAAAGGGTGTTAATATGTGTTATATACATCTAAAACATAATATTTTATATATATATACAATATAATTTTTCGACGAATGGTGATCGATCAACTGACCATCCTTGTGATCATATGGCTTGGTCACTGCGCAGCTATAAAAATGTTATGATTTGCTTATAATCATAAATTTTAAGTGTACTTTTGAAATTTATATTGAGTTCCCACATTGGTTTAGAGATGGGTACAGATCTTCTTACATAGTCTCAGAGCAATCCTCATCTCACGGACTAATTTAATTTTAGGTTGAATTAGATTCAAAGTAATTTTCTTTATCAAGATATTAGAGTCAGATTATCTTTCAACTCATCGTTTACCCGACGTTGGACCTTTATTTTATATTGTCCATGCCTCAAATGTCTAGCCTTAGGCGTGGGGGTGGGAAGGGAGAGGTGGTGAGTTCGCACATCGGTTTTGCGATGAATATTTGATCTCCTTATATAATTTTGGACAATTCTCATATCCTTAACTAACTTTTGGTGTTGTGTTAGTCCAAATTTCATTTTATTTATTGATCTTTGCCATAAATTTTTCTTTCTTTCTTAAATTACATACCCAAAGAAATAACAACATATAAAAGACAAGGAAGAACTAGTATTTTGTAGCCTTTCTCTAGTTCTCTTCTGTTCTATAAGCTTCCAAGTTCTACAGTTGGCTATATGTCAATGAGTGCAACAAAAATGAACGGTGGGGTTTGCTGGTTTGGGGCTCGGGGCT
This sequence comes from Nicotiana paniculata, assembly GCA_005239505.1. NCBI lineage: Eukaryota > Viridiplantae > Streptophyta > Magnoliopsida > Solanales > Solanaceae > Nicotiana > Nicotiana paniculata. The sequence goes on along the minus strand of MDKI01040281.1, from coordinate 40,012 downwards.
TGCACGATATATATAGCACCAACCAACCCACTATTATTTTGTCCTTGAAAACTAATACCACATCTTCCATCTGTTATACTCGTACCATTTTGCTTGGTATTATTATCAAAGTTTAAAATGTGAAGGACATCAAGAGAATTGCATGTTATTGTGTAATTACAGACGTTAAAAGTGAGAAGCTGATTGATTTTGACTTCCCTTCGAATTAACATTCGCGTAACTCACTTAGCTGAAAATCTTTTTTCCCGTCTCGATCACAACTTTAATTTTCTTTAACCGTTAGCCAAATGGAACCATACCACGCATAGTATTTCCTTAATTCTTAGACAAAAATAAGATTATTTTTTTGTTAATTTTATTTCTTGTTTACCCTAAAAATCGGATAATAATTGAATTTGTTCGTGATTTTAAGGGATACGTGATCTAACTTAATACAAAGTGAGAAGTTAGATTAAAATTGAAATAAACAATGAGAAAGTAAATGCAAACTTCATAAGTTGAACAATCTTAGCCTTGAAAGGTTGGCCACCCTCGAGCCAAAAGTGCTTTTATCGATACCAGAATAGAATGACAAGATAATAAGAACTAGAAATAACAATATATTGCTTTAAGATGCGTTTTACCATGTGTTTTACAAGTAATCAGACCCCTTTATATAGTAGGGCAGTCCTACTACAGGAACAACTTTATAAAAGGTAAAAATCTCCTGGTTTGCTGATTTTCCGGTTGCCTATTGATACATGCCGAGATTCTCGCCGTGATATTTGATTGGTTACGGATATTTCGGCCTTCCGTTATTTCGGTCTTGTGTTGGTTATATCGGCAATGTTTCCTCGAGCTTACTCGGGGTCAGGGTCGATTCTCGGATCATGGACTTAATGTTCTCGAGGACGGACATCTTAATGGCATTAAATCCTTGTCGGCCACTCCTGACTTTGAACCGTCGTTTGAAAATTATAAATACTCCCTTCTTTGTTCATTCAAACTTTACATCCAAACCTTCTCTACTTTTGTTCCTTAGAAGTCTCTACATTTTCTAGCACTTGCACCTTGATTTCTTGAGATCTTTGTAAGAACTTTCACTTGTCTTCACTTCGAACTACAAGTGTACCCCTTTAACTTCCTCTTTTTCATCTTTAAAAGAGAATGGTGAAAACTTCAAAAATAGTTCCCCAAAAAGAAACTGCTCCTACATCACGGCCGAACGGCGTGGAACCAGCGACAGAACCTCCCCTTAACATGCTTGTTCTCGGTGGGTGCTCGGTGACCGCTGATTTTAAGGTTGAAAAACCTTCATCCGTTCTGGGACGGTGAGAAGGTCTCGAGGTACATCTACTCGATCACCGACGAGATTCTTCCTACAGTCAAGAAGGATTTCAATTGGGTCGGCAAAGACGTGGTGGTTCCCAAGCCCGAAGAAGATATTACTACCCACGTCGAGGGATACTTAAGCGTTTACACTTATCCCTTTACGCTGGGCCCGTTGGACCCGATAATCATCCTGTTCTGGAGAAGGTACGATGTGTGCCTCGGTCAGATCCACCCCTTGTTCTAGAGGATCGTCATTCTTCTCCGATTCTTTGTGAGCAATATCAACAGATTCTCATTCACCGTCGACCATCTTACGCACCTGTATAGTCCCTAACTCTTATGGGAGGACTGATTAAACTTGCACGCCGGGCTAGTTTAGCCCTGTTCTCGAGCATCGATGAAGACCTGGATCAAGTTTGGTCAGGCCACTTTTTTGAGCGAGGACCTCGGACCTGATCCCAACAGAGTATATGTCGTTCACCGAGAAGTGGAACACAAAACGTAAGTAAAGTTTCATTTTCCAAGATTTCATTTCATTCTCAGTTCTTTCTTTCTTATCGTTGTTTGGTGGTGGTGCAGATGTTGCTTGGGTCCCGGAAGTAGTCCCTCGACTCAAGGAGTGGGTTGAGGGCATTGTGTCACAAAAACCATAGTCAGAGCGCTCATGGTGCGAGCTTTCGAAGGGTTGGTTAGAGGCCCGTTCTCATGGTGATATTCCGTTCATGAGTGGACAACACTTAGGTTTCCCCCGTGCTGCTGATACCTTACTCATTTCTTTTTTCTTTGCAGGTTTTCCCAAGGATGTTGCAATAAGGACTCCGCCCGGCAATGAGGATTGCCTCGCCGAGTCCCCTGCTCCAAGATAGGGTGAGGAGAAGAAAAGAAAAAAGGGTTTGAGTTCAACGAACCCGGAGAAGAAAAAACCAAGGAAGAGGCTGGTGCATAAATCCAAAGAAAGCACCAGCACCCGAGAGCTCCTATCAGACTCACTCCACTAGTTGAGGGATGAGTCTGAAGAAGAAGAAGCCTCTGAACTGGTGGCCTGCGTGTGGTCGCAGTTCGAGGGACGAGGGGCCTGTGAACCAGAGAGATGAGACACTGAATCGCCTCAAATTAGGGGGGGGGGGGGGGGGGGGTGATAAAGAGGCAGTGGCCGAGGCCTCCGAACAAGAGAGGGGCGAGGCTGTTTTGCCTAAAGTTAGGGGGCCGAAAAGGAGACCACGACCGGTGCTTCACGGGCAGAGGACAATGCCCCGAAGGATGTACTTGGAGTGATAGATCTCTCTAAGTCGCCTTCTTTTACTGACTCTATGATCAACGAGGCTCAAACGCTGAAAGGTCACCTCAAAAAAGGGCCCCAAGGGGTGGCAGACCTCTTTCATAACTTTTTTGACGGTCTAGACTCTACCGCCACGGAGGACGTCACCGGGTTGGATGACTTACCGGTGCAAAGGAAGAGTCCGTCTTCAGGGACCTGCAGGCCTTCTTCATGTCTGAAACTAGTTGACTGGTTACCAGCTCCGAGTGTGAATCCTGACCGGAAGCAGTCGGTCATTATGTCTATTCCGGAGGATGCCCGAGTCATTTCTGCCCTCGTAGGGATTCCCAATTATTTTCGTTGTCTGGTGATCGAAGAGGATCAAGCCAAGATGAACGAGGTGGACGCGCCCTACCTATTCAACGAAGCACAACATGCGTTAAATTGGGTAACTTCAAATTCCTCTTGACGACCTCTATTCTGTACTTAGTTAAGTCGCAAATAATCGTAAATTTTTTCTTTATGATTGTAGGCCTCGGTGCTTCATCACAAGACTTTTCTTCGATATCGGGAAGAGTTAAACCAACATGAGGTCGAGACTCGAGGGCTCGCTGAGAAGAGGGATGCTTACAAACTTATCAGTGAGAAACTCTAGGCTGAGCTAGAGGCGGCTCGGAAGGAGCATGTCGACCTGGTCGAGCATGTAAGAAGATTATTTCAAGTTAGTGATGATGAGTCATACACGATGGCTAATGGTCTGAACCCGCAGGTTAAAAAGAAACTTGAACAGATCGAGAAGCTCCAGGCGGAGGTGGATGTGGTAAAGGCAGAGGCTGAAGAATGGAAAAGAAACATGTACCACTTGGCCTCGGAAAAGAAGACTGCCCGGGCACAATTGGCTTCGACTAAGGTCCATCTTCGAGCTGCAAAGAAAAAGGCCTTGGTGCAAGCCAAAAAGGTCGAGGAGCTCTAGTCTCAGCTGAGTTCGGTTGTCTCCAATCAAGAAAATCAGACCAAGGAGCTTGAGGCGGCCAAGTCGGAGGCCAAGGTAGTCAAAGATGATGCTGACGAGATGGTGTCCGTTCATAAGGCCGACACCGAGGCGGCTCAGGTTCGAGTAAAGGATATCATCGAGCACGCGAAATGGAAATCTCGAAGGGAGGCCCTCGAGGAAATTCACGCTCGAGGTTTCAACTTATCGGCTAAGATTGAGAGTGCCAAAGAGCTCGAAGCCGAGGCCAGAAAATTGGCCTATCTCGAAGATGATGAGGAGTCTGAAGATTTGGGCAAATCTGAGGGCGTCGGAGACCTCCAAGGTGATGATGCGGCTCCTAGAAAAGACTAGGCCCCCCTATGGACCGTTTTAGATGTTTTATTTTTGCTTTTTGTGTTGCCTTTTTGCAAAGATCGATATGCCTTAGCATGAAATAGTTAGGTTTCGTTCGGAGGTTCGAACAAAACCTGCCTTTAACATTATTTTGTTTTTGGGCATCACGAGGGTTCGGTGTGACCAAAAATTTTTTCCCCAAAGTATTTAGACTTTTTCAGATCTTAGTTTGTCGAGGGTAGCCTTTAGAACTAGTTAAATAATTTTAGGGCATTGTGATATTGTTACAGGTCTCAGACATCTCCGAGCGGTGTTAATTTGGCCGTAGCCCTTTTAGTTTGGGTGTTACCCAGTGGGCTTACTATCTCGAGTTATCCGGGCGTACCCAAGATAACAGTCCCCAGTGGGGGTGGCCGTGGCCTTTAAAATTCGGGTATTGCCTAATAGGTCATATGCCCGTCGTGGACTTTAAAATTCGGGCATTGCCTAATAGGTCTTATGCCCCCGAGATCTGATATCTCGGACCATCTGAGTTTGTTTCCGGACCACCGATCCTGAGTGAGAGTGATCGTTCGAACTCGAATTGAGGTGGCCCTTGGGCTCGATACATTTAGGGGATCGGATGTAGGAAATTCCTTGACAAATGAAAGAAAAATTTAAAGGATCTGAGTTTGTTTCTGGATGACAGTCTCCGAGAAAGAGTGATCGTTCGAACTCGAATTGAGGTGGCCCTTGGGATCTATACCTTTAGGGGATTGGATGTAGGAAATTACTTGACAAATGCAAGAAAAATTTAAAGGACAAGATGTTTATGCGCAAGGAAGAGACTTCTTTTTATTCTTGTGCATAATATTTATACATGTACAAATGCTTTGTGCCATGGCTCGAGCAGTTTATGCGGGCACAGTTCATTTGATTGTTTGGCCCTTAAAATAAATCCTATCGGTCGAGACCTTTTAATCACGAGGTTTCTTTCCTTTCTAAAGTCGATATCCGAGTTTAATGCCCCTTAGTGTTCAGGGTTGATCGAAGAGATGCCCCGAATGCTGTTGTGATCTTCGTCACCGATTTGTAGTCGTCCTTCAATTCTAAGTTAGCACGATTTACGTGTTTCCTCGTTTAAAACCTTAATAAAAAACCCATTTGGGAAAAAACCGGTTCAAGGTAAAGAGAGTGCAACGTGTGCTTTCAGACTAAAATGTTGTATTGTTCCTTGTTGGTTACCTGCAAGCGTTAGTTTAAAATGTAAATTAGAGAAAGAACGGGGTCGTACCTTAGCAGTAATATCGCTTCAAGTGAGTTATATTCCAGTTGTTCGGTAGTTGCTCGTCGTTCATTGCTCTGAGTTTGTAGGATCCCATTCCGGTGTTCTTGATAATTTGGTACGGTCCTTCCCAGTTCAGCCCCAGTTTCCCTTAATTCGGTTTCAGGAGCTCAGTGTGACCTTCCTTATTACTAAGTCCCCATGATCGAAGTGTCGAAGGTTGGCCCTTCGATTGTAATTTCGATCTATTGTTTTTGGGAGGCCCACCGGACAAGGGCGACTTCGTGTCTTTCATATAATAGCTCCAGGCTCGTACTCATAGCCTCGTCACTCGAATACTTTGTTGCATATCGGAATCTGAGACTTGGTTCTCCGACTTTGATTGGTATTAGAGCTTCGGTGTCATAAATCAATAAAATGGGGTGGCCCTCGACACTGGTTCTCGAGGTCATACGGTATGCCCATAGGACTTTGGGTAGGATTTCCTTCAATTTACCTTTGGCATCGGCTAACATCTTTTTAAGGTTTTGGAGTATGGTTTTGTTGGTAGGTTCAACTTGTCCGTTCCCACTAGGGTGATAGGGTGTTGATAGGATCCTTTTGATCTTGTGGTCTTCAAGAAATTTGGTTACTTTTCTACCGATGAATTGTTTCCTATTGTCGCGTGCAATCTAGGCTGGCATTTCGAACAGTCATATAATGTTGTCCCAAATGAAATCAATGACTTCCTTATGCTTGACCTTCTCGTACTCCTGGGCTTCCACCCATTTAGAAAAATAGTCAGTCATAAACAATATACATTGAGCCTTACCGGGTGCCCATGGAAGGGGGCCAATGATGTCCATTCCCCACTTCATGAACGACCAAGGTGACAAAACCGAATGCTTTAGCTCCCTGATTTAATGAATATCAGAGCGTGTCTTTGGATCCCATCACATTTTCGAACGAACACGTTTGCCTCTTTTTCCATGTCGATCCAGTAATAACCGACTCAGATTATTTTTCAAACCAACGATTCAACGCCCGAATGATTTCCACATGCACCTTCGTGGAATTCCCTCAAAACGTACTCAGTATCCCCCGACCCTAGACATAATGCGAGTGGGCCATTGAATGCTCTTCTCAATAAGGTTCTATCTTTGGACAGGCTAAATCGGGCAGCCTTTCTACGTAGGGCTCTCGATTCCTTTGGATCGAAGGGAAGTTTCCCAGTCCTAAGATATTCTACACATTTATTTTTCCACTCCCAAGTTAGGCTCATCGAGTTGATCTTGGCATGGCCTTCCTCCACCACCGATATCATAAGCTGTACGACTTCTCCCGAGTTGAACTCGTCGTCTTCAATTGATGAACCTAAGTTAGCGAGGGAATCGGCCTCACTGTTTTGATCAAGAGGTACATGTTGCAAAATCCATTCTTTGAAACCGATGTAATATTACTTGTAACTTGTCCAAGTTTCTTTGCATTCGTTCTTCTCTGACCTCAAATGTTCCATTAACTTGGTTTACCATACGGAGGGAGTCACACTTGGCCTATATCACCTCTGCCCCCCAAGCTTTTGGCTAGTTCAAGGCCTGCAATCATGGCCTCATATTCGGCCTCGTTGTTAGTCAATTTCACAGTCTTAATAGATTGTCTAAATACATTTCCTGTTGGTGGCTTCAATACGATGCCAAGTCTGGACCTTTTTGAGTTTGAGGCACCGTTCGTAAAGAGGGTCTAGATTCCCGAGGAGGTCTTTGAGTTAATAAAGAACTCATTTTTAACGTCGGGTATTAGGGCCGGCGTAAAGTCGGCAACAAAGTCTGCCAAGATTTGAGACTTAATGGCAGTTCGGGGTCGGTATTCAATATCGTACCCACTTATTTCCACGGCCCGTTTGGCCAATTGGCCCGAGAGCTCAGGCTAATGCATAATGTTCCTCTACGAATAAATTGTTATGACACATATAGGGTGACATTGGAAGTATGGTTTTATCTTCCTAGAGGCGCTTAGCAAAGCGAACACTAGTTTTTATAGGTGAAGGTACCTAGTTTCGGCCTCACCTAGGGTCCTGCTAACATAGTAAATTGGAAATTGCGTACCTTGCTCTTTCCGGACTAGGACTCCACTTATCGCTATCTCTGAAACTGCCAAGTACAAGTAGAGTTGTTCGTCTTCCTCGGGTGCATGAAGCAGCGGTGGGCTCGATAGATATCGTTTGAGTTCCTCCAAAGCTTGTTGGCATTCCGGGGTCCATGAGAAGTTATTCTTGTTCTTCAATTGTGCAAAGAATCGATGACTCTTATCGGAAGACCTCGAAATGAATCATCCCAGGGCGGGTATGCATCCGGTTAGTCTTTGCACGGCCTTCACGTTGTCCACGACCGTGATATCTTTGATGGCTTTGATTTTGTTGGGATTGATTTTGATTCCCCGGTTGGATACCATGCATTCGAGGAATTTACCCTATCCAACTCCAAACAAACATTTTTCTAGGTTCAGCTTCATTTTGTGTTGCTTCAATATGCTGAAAGTTTCCTGCAAACTTGCATTGATTTTCAATATTTGTTCCTCGAACAACCGGTTTACCAGGTGTTGGTAAGTGGAACCGACATTTTTAATCAAAACGACATCACATTATAGCAGTATGTGCTGTATTTAGTGATGAAGGAAGTTTTTCCCTGGTCACCTGGTCCATCTGTATTTGGTTATATCCCGAGTAGACGTCGAGAAAACTAAGGATCTCATGGCCAGTCGTGGCATCGATAATACGATTGATGTTGGGAAAAGGAAAAGAGTCTTTGGGGAATGCCTTATTAAAATCTTTGTAATCTACACACATTTTTAGTTTATTCCTTTTTGTAGGGACTACCAGTACGTTTGCTAACCAATCCGGGTATTTAAACTCCCGAATAGACTCTATTTTAAGGATTTTAGATACCTCGTCCTTGATGAAAGCATGCTTTATCTCGGGCTAGGATCTCCTCTCCTGTTTGACTGGATGGAACTTTGGGTCCAGACTTAGCTTGTGAGTGGTTATCTCCGGTGGGATTCCTGTCATGTCAAGGTGGGACCAAGCAAAACAATTTTCATTGGTTATAAGAAATTGAATGAGTGTTTTCCTGTACTTGGGGCTTAAACCCGTGCCCAGGTATACCTTTTGATCGGGAAAGTGTTCTCTCAATATTATTTTATCCAGCTCCTCGACTATCTATTTAGTGGCGTCGGGATCATCGGGGGCTATAAAAGATCTGGGAGCCCTGTAATTATCATCTTCACCTTCCCCTTGTGTGTCCGAATCTGCCGATGCTGGTATCAGTGATTGCTATTTGGCCCTATTTCTGACCATCTGGTTCGAATCCTTCGATGTTGAGATTGTAGATGTCGATACCACCTCCTCAACCACGATCATCTCCTTGACAGCCGGTTGTCCCCCGCTAGGTGTGGGAAATTTCAGTGCCTGGTGCTGTGTAGAGGGAATTTCCCTCATGTGGTGGATCCATGGCCTTCCAAATAAAGTTTTGTACCTCATGTCTCCTTCGATCACATAAAATTTAGTTTACTGGATGGTCCCTATGGTGTTTACTAGTAACATTATCTCGCCCTTTGTAGTTTCACACGCCATGTTGAACCCGTTTAGAACTCGGATTCTAGTCATAATTTGGTCTTCTCGAGTTGCTCCACGGCACTCGATCAGATGATATTGAAGGAGCTACCCGGGTCAATTAACACACGTTTAACTCGGGATTTATTTATGAGTACAGATATTACCAGTGCATCATTGTGGGGCTGCACGATTCCTTCCGCGTCCTTATCCTTGAAAGACAAGGTTCCTTCTGATATGTAATCTCGAGTCTGTTTCTCCCTCGTGATGGATATTTTGGTGTGTTTCAACATCGGCCCCTGAGGAACATCGACCCCATCGATAATCATGTTAATGACGTGTTGAGGTTCTTCTTGCTCATATTGCTTGTTAGGATCACTATTCCTGAAATGATTATTTGCTCAGTCGCTCGGGAATTCTCGAAGATGTCCATTGTTGAATAATCGGGCTACTTCCTCTATCAATTTTCGACAATCCTCCGTTCTATGGCCGTGAGTGCCATGATATTTTCATATCTGGGTAGGGTCCCTCTGGGACGGATCAGATTGTAACGATCGAGGCCATTTGGTGTTCTTGATATGTCTGAGAGCTGATACAATGGCAGCAACGTCAACGTTAAAGTTGTATTCTGATAACCTCAGTGCTTCCTTAAGCCCGACAGGCCTATCGAAGCTGTTTTTATTCATAAGTCCCTGATTGTATTGACCTCGATTGTTTCTCCTTTCGCTTTTTATGACATTTCTCCCAGATCCGTTATCCCTTCGACCCCTATTGTACGGTTGATAGCGATCCCTGCTCAATCTTGGTTCACGGTCAATGTTTCTCTTGGCTCTACAATGGTTATGATAGGATAAACATACCCCGAAGGGGACCCGAGTTGATCATCTTCGACTCTGATTTTCTATTGATACCGGTTATGCATGTCGGTCTAGGTAACAACCGAATATTCTATCAGGTTCTGCTTCAGTTGTTGTGAAGCCACCGAGTTTTGAATATTGATTCCCTGAGTGAAATTTTGAACAACCAAGTCATCAGCAACCGGCGGTAGGTCCATTCGTTCCATCTTAAATCGGGACACAAACTCTCTGAGCATCTCGTCATCTTTCTGTTTTACCTTGAAAAGGTCTGACTTCCTGGTCTCGACCTCGATGGCACCAGCATGTGCTTTCACAAAAGAATCTGCAAGCACAGAAAATGAGACAATAGAATTAGGAGGTAAGTTGTGATACCATATTATATATCCCTTTGACAAGGTCTCTCCAAATTGTTCAGTAGAACAGACTTGTTCTCATCATCCTCCAAGTCGTTCCCTTTGATGGCACATGTATAAGAGGTTACATGTTCATTTGGGTCGATCGTTCCGTTATACTTAGGTATCTCAGGCATACAGAATTTCTTGGGGATTTGCTTCGGATCGGCACTCGAAGCAAAAGGTTTTTGCACGAACTTCTTTAAAACTAGGCCTTTCAATATCGGAGGTTCTCCTGGATCTGGTCTACCCTGGAATTATAGGTTTCCACTTTTTTGTCATTAGCTTCAATTTTCTTTTCCTCCGAATGCACTCCTTTTGTCAGGCCTCGAGCATTTTTATGATCTCGGGGTTTGTCCCCTGTTCGTTCTCATTAGATCTTTCTGCAATCGTTTTGTCCCTACGGGTAACTTCTTGGGGCGGATCAGGCTCGGCACTGATTGGTACATAGCCTTGGTTTTGTAGTTGAGCTATCTCCACTTGTTGAGATTGTAACATTTCGAAGATCACTCTTAAACTGATCCCGTCTCTACCAACATTTTCTGTATTTTGAGCCGCTGATTGGGCTCCACCACGAACACTATTTTTGGGATTGGTTGGCAGGTTCGTGTCGATAGCCAAATGTGAATTAGCGCCAATTGGGTCTGCGACTGGAATTTCGACGGGATCGGCAGGCGGTACCTCGTTACTGGGCGCTATGTTGTTATTTTCACCTTGATGACCGGACTCGTCGTCAACATGTAGGGGTGTTGATTGAGAGTTAGACATTTTATGTTTTAACCTGGAATCAAAGACACTTCAAAGTGCAAGTGTAAAGTAGTGTGTGTTATGGAGATTTGTCAAATAACCACTATCATCCTTAGCCCTACTGTGGGCGCCAAGCTGTTTACACTTAAAATCGAATAACAATTGAATTTGTACGTGGTTTTAAGGATACGTAATCTAACTTTATACAAAATGAGAAATCATATTAAAATTGAAATAAAAAATGAGAAAGTAAATGCAAACCACACAAGTTGAACAATATTAGCCTTGGAAGGTTGACCACCCTCTGATCCAAAAGTGCTTTTATCGATACTTGAACAGAATGACAAGATAATAAGAATTAGAAATAAAAATATATTGCTTTGGGATGCGTGTTACCATGTGTTTTACAAGTAATCAGACCCTTTATATAGTAGGGGAGTCCTACTTTAGGTACAATTCTATAAAAGGTAAAAATCTCCTAGTTTGCTGATTTGCCGGTTCCCTATTGATACGTGCTGAGATTCCCTCTGTGATATCTGACCGGTTACAGATATTTTGGCTTTCCATTATATCGGTCTTCTGTTGGTCATACCGGCAATGTTTCCTCGAGCTTACTTGGGGTCAGTATCGATTCCAGAATTATGGACTCAATGTTCTCGAGGACGGACATTCTGATCTCGTGTTATGGTTGGACGAGGCTCAGGGTCGATCTTCAACCCCTCACATTCCGAGCCCGATCTGTCATGCAGCAACCGAGTCTGATTTGGACCGTATATATTACAATAGTCCAAATGTTTTTATTCTTTTCCTATTCATATATACTTAAGTGTTTTGCAAAATGATTTTTAAATTTCCTTTCAAACCTTTAGGTTTTGTTAATTAAGATGCACAATTAATTGATCTTCATTAGAATGCATGAGTTAGAATGGTGGTGCAGCTCGATAGAATTTCTTTACTCGTTAAACTTATTATTAGGATCTGATATATGCATTAAATCGTGGTAGTCTTGTTAAGTGCAAGTTTAATGTGAGAATACATAATAAATAATCATTAATAAAAGATAAAAATATTTATATTCAAGACACATATCACACACTTATTAGTTTGATGCATTCACCCTATATACGGGTAAAACTGGGCTCATTGTACAACCCGGTCTCTGACAAAATAACCCCAGCTAGAGATATGATAAAGTGGGACCAAAGTCAAGGGGTCAGTCTCATCGAGTCAGAATTCGGGTGCATGACATCCTACTTCGAGAATTTCGGGGTCACGGTTCGGAATCGGTCCTAGTTTTGAATGGATTCGAAGAACACTGTCGGCCAATCGAGCTCGGCCAACAGAAGGACGTAATATTCGTGACCGACTGGATATTACGGAAGGGATCTTGGCACGTATCTATGGAGGACCGGAAATCAGCAAATCAAGAGATTATTTTACCTTTTATAGAGTTGTACTTAAAGTAGGATTCCTCTACTATACAAAGGGTGTCTGATAATTCATCAAACACATTAACACACATTCCAAGAGAATATATCGTTATTTTCTCTATTATTAGTTCTTCCTCTTTTGTTCATCAGTGTTGATTATTACGATCCCGGATCGAGAGAAAGTATCACACTAAGGCTTGAATCACCTTTCTAGTTTGGTTTGAGTTTACTTTATCTTTAATTACTGCTTTGTATCGAATAAATCTGCGTATTCTTAAAACCATTTATAAATTCAATTATTATCCGATTTTGAGGGTAAACAGTTTGCGCCCACCATGGGGCTAAGGATAATAGTGGCTATTGATACAAATCTCTATAACACATACTATTTTACACTTGTTCTTTGAAGTGTCTTTAATTTCAGGCTAAAGCTCAAAATGTCAAACTTCCAGCCAGCCCCTCTAAATGTTGACGCTGAGTACGGTCATCACGGAGAGAATAACAATATAGTACCCAATGGTGAGTTACCCCTATTTACCCCATCAGAATTCCGGTCGCAGACCTCATTGACGCTAACTCGCTTGTGACCATCAATGCAAATCTGCCTACCGATCCCGAGAATAACGTCTGTGGTAGAGCCTGATCAGCAGCACAAAATACACAAGACATTGGAGGGGACGAGATCAATTTACGGATGATATTTGAAATGTTGCAGGCTTAACAGGCACTGATAGCCCAGTTACAGAACCAAAGCCGCGCGCTGAGTAGAATTGAGCCCGATCCATCCCGAGTCACCCACAGAAATAAAGCGGTCGCAGAGAGGACGAATGAAAATGAACCGGGGACCGATTCTGAGATCATAAAGATGCTCAAGGAGCTGAAAAAACGGGTAGAATCAGGAGATAAGAAAATCGAAGCCAATGACAAAAAGATGGAAACCTACAATTCCAGGGTCGTCCAAATCCCATGAGCACCGCTGATATTAAAAGGCATGGATTCCAAGTATTTCATTCAAAAAACTTTTCCTCCGAGCACGGCTTCGAAGCCGATCCCTTAGAAGTTCTGCATGCCCGTGATTCCTAAGTACAATGGAACGACCAACCCAAACAAGCATGTGACCTCTTATACGTGTGCCATCAAAGGGAACGACTTGGAGGATGATGAGATCGAGTCTGTTTTGCTAAAACGTTTGGGGAAACCTTGTCGAAAGGAGCTATGATATAGTATCACAACGTAACTCCTAATTATATTGACTCATTTGCTATGCTTGCAGATTCCTTCATAAAAGCACACACTGGGGCTATCAAGGTCGAGACTAGGAATTCAGACCTTTTCTAAGTAAAACAGAAGGATAATGAGATGCTCAGAGAATTTGTGCCCCATTTTCAAAATGGAACGGATGGACCTGCCATCGGTCGCTGATGATTGGGAAATTCAAGCTTTCACCCAAGGACTCAACATTCGAAGCTCGTTAGCTTCACAGCAGTTAAAACAAAACTTGGAAAAATATCTCGCTGTTACTTTGGCTGATGTCTATAACGTTATCAATTGAATATCAGGGTTGAAGATGATCAGCATGGGGCCCCTTCTGGGTCCATATATGCCGTCAGAACCATCGACAGATTCAAGAGAGACATTGATCGTGAACCGAGTCAAACAGGGACCGGTATTAGCCATATAAAAGAGATCGAAGAAGCTGTGGGTCTGCGTAAAACCCTGTGAGAAATGAAAGGAGAAGTTATCGAAGTAAAAGAGACCGGGGACTCATGAGCAAAAACAGTTTCGATTGGCCCATCGGGCCTAAAGAAGCGCCAAGATTATTAGAGTACAACTTCAACATTGTTGTCGTCGTCATTGTATCTGCCATGGCACGCATTAAGGACACTAAATGGCCTCGACCTCTACAGTCTGACCCAGCCCTAAGAGATCCTAACCTAATGTGCAAATATCATGGCACTCATGGACACATAACAGAAGATTACCGATAATTAAGAAAGGATGTAGCCCGACTGTTTAACAACGGACACCTCCAAGAGTTTCTGAGTGATCGAGCCAAGAACCACTTCATGAATCGAGATTCTAGTAAGAAAATAGAGCAGGAGGAATCTCAGCACATCATTAACATGATCATTGGTGGGGTCGATGTTCCCCAAGGGCCAATGAGGAAGCGCACCAATGTCTTTCAACGACATGAATGATTACGTAGCGGAGGGAACCTTGTCTTTCAATGATGAAGACGGTGAGGGGATCGTGCAGCCCCACAATGATGTACTGGTAATATCAGTACTTTTAAATAAATCTCAAGTTAAGAGTGTGTTAATTGATTCAGGTAGCTCAGCCAACATCATCAAATCGAGGGTCGTGGAACAACTCGGCCTACAATATCAGATCGTAGCTGCGGTCCGAGTCCTGAATAGGTTCAATATGACATGTAAGACCAGTAAAGGGGAGATAACATTCCGGTGAACGTCGTCGGGATCATTCAGGAATCCAAGTTCTATGTAATCGAAGGAGATACGAGATACAATGCTTTGTTCGGGAGACCATGGATTCACAACATGAGGGAAATACTCTCCACACTTCACCACGTGTTGAAATTACCAACAACCAAAGGAATCAAAACATTTTATGGGGAGAAACCGGCCGCCAAGGAAATTTTCACGGTTGATGAGCTGATCCCGCTATCCACACTTTTGACATTCGAGGGCCCAACCCTGATGGCCAAACATGAGGTCAAATAGCAATTATTGATATCGGCCTCGACAGAAACGGAGAAACAGAGAAACAGAGGATAGATGAGGATGACGACTACAGAGTTCCCAGATCTTTCATAGCCCCCGACACTTCCTGCGCTACCAAATCAACGATTGAGGAACTGGAGAAAGTTGCACTGATCGGACACTTTTCCGATCGAAAGGTATACCTAGGCATGGGGTTGAATCCCGAGCTCAAGAAAAAAATCATTCGATATCTTATAGCTAACGAAGATTGTTTCGCTTGGTCCCACCTTGATATGATAGGGATCCCGTCGAAAATAACTACTCACAAGCTAAGCCTAGATCCAAAGTTCCACCCGGTCAAGCGCAAGAGAAGACCCCAGTCCGAGGTCAAACATGCTTTCATCAAGGACTAGGTATCTAAACTCCTTAAAATATGATCCATTTGGGAGGTTAAATACCCATATTTGTTAGCAAACAGAGTGGTGGTCCCTAAAAAGGGAATCAATTAAGAATATGTGTAGACTATAAAGATTTGAATAAGGCATGTCCCAAGGACTCCTTCCATCTGCCCAACATCGATTGCTTGATCGATGCAACGGTCGGCCACGAGATCCTCAATTTTCTTGACACCTATTCCGGGTATAACCAAATACAGATGAACCCGGGCGATCAGGAAAAAACCTCCTTCACCACTAAATACAGATTCTGCTGCTATAACGTGATGCCATTCAGACTAAAAAATGTCGGTGCCACTTACCAACTCCTAGTAAATTGGATGTTCGAGGAACAAATAGGTAACTCAATTGAGGTTTACATTGACGAAATGTTGTTAAGTCCCTGCAAGCAGTTGACCATTTGAAACATTTTCAGAGAACCTTCAGCATATTGAAGAAATACAATATGAAGTTGAACCCGGAGAAATGTGCATTTGGAGTCAGGTCCGGTAAATTCCTCCGATTCATGGTGTCCAACCCGGGAAATCGAGGTTAACCTCGATAAGATCAAGGCCATCGAAGATATCATTGTTGTAGACAACGTGAAGGCCGTACAAAGATTAACTGTACCATAGACGCCCTGGGGAGATTTATCTCGAGATCTTTTGACAAGTACCACCGGTTCTTCTCACTTTTGAAGAAGAAGAATAACTTCTCGTGGACCCTAGAATGCCAACGAGCCTTGGAGGAACTCAAGCGCTATCTTTCGAGCCCACATCTACTTCATACTCCAATGACGGATGAGCAGTTATACCTGTACTTAGCATTATCGGAGATAGCGGTAAGAGGAGTCCTGGTCCAGGAAGAGCAAGGCACATAATTTCCAGTTTACTATGTTAGCAGGACTCTAGGCGACTCAGAAACTTGATACCCTCACCTAGAAAAATTGGTGCTCGCTTTGCTAAGAGCCTCTACAAAGATGGAACTGTATTTTCAATGTCACCCCATATGTGTTGTGATTACCTACCCATTAAGGAATGTAATGCATAAACTCGATTTCTCGAGAAGGTTGTCCAAATGGGCCGTACAGATCAACGGGTACGATATTGAATATCGGTCCCAGACCGCCATTAAACCTCAAATTTTGGTAGACTTTGTGGCCAACTTTAGGCCAGACCTAATACCAGAGGTCAAAAAAGAGTTATTATTAAACTCAGGGACTTATGCGGGTGCCTCGAACGCAAAAGGATCCAGACTTGGCATCGTGTTGAAGGCACTAACAGGCAATGTAGTTAGACAATCTATTAGGACTGTAAAATTGACTAACAACTAGGTCGAATATGAGGCCATGATTTCAGGTCTCGAACTAGCCATAAGCTTGGGGGCGGAGGTGATTGAAGCTAAGTGCAACTTGCTCCTTGTGGTGAACCAAGTTAATGGGACGTTCTAGGTTAGAGAGGAACGGATGCAAATATACCTGGACAACTTTCTGGTAACATTCATCCGTTCAAGGAATGGACTTTACAACACGTACCTCGGGATCAAAATAGTGAGGTCGATGCCCTTGCTAACTTGGGGTTATTGGTCGATGATGATGAGTTCAACTCGGGGGAAACCGTAGAACTCATAAGCTTGGTAGGGGAAGAAGGTCACGCCGAGATAAAATCTACGAGCCTAACTTGGGACTGGAGAAACAAATATATAGAGTATCTCAAGATCAGAAAAATTCCCTCGGATCCAAAAGAATCGAGGGCCCTCCGTACGAAGTAGCCCGATTTAACTTGTTCGAGGACGAAACCCATTTTAGAAGAACATTTGATGGACCACTCGTAATATGTATAAGACCGAAAGATACCGAGTATATTCTAAGGGAGGTCCACGAAGGAACCTACAAAAATCATTCAGGCGATGAGTCATTGGTTCAAAAACTAATCAGAGCCACCTACTACTAAATCGACATGGAAAAGGATGCGAAGGAGTTTGTATGAATATGCGACAAATGTCAAAGGCATGCTCCAACGATTCATCAACCTAGGAGCTGCTACATCCGGTGTTGTCACCATGTCTATTCATGAAATGGAGGATGGACATCGTTGGCCCCCTTCCATGGGCACATGGTAAGGCTCAATTTATATTATTTATGACTGACTATTTTTCTAAGTGGGTGGAAGCCTTGGAATTTGAGAAGGTCAGGTCGAAGGAAGTCATCGATTTCATTTGGGATCACATAGTATGCCGGTTTGGTATACCGGCCAAGATCGTGTGCGACAATGGGAAACAGTTCATCGGCAGTAAAGTAAGCAAGTTTTCGAAGGCCATAAGATCAAAAGGATCCTATCAACACCCTATCACCCTAGTGGGAACGGGAAGGCGGAGTCCACCAACAAAACCATACTCCAAAAGCTCAAAAAGAGGTTGATTGGCGCCAAAGGAAAATGGAAAGAAATCTTGCTTGAAGTCCTATAGGCATATCGTACGACTTCGAAGTCTAGTACTGGGGCCACCCCATTCTCAATGGTTAATGGTGCCGAATCTCTAATATCGGTCGAAGTAGGAGAATCGAATCTCAGGTTTTGATATGTGCCTAAAGAATCAAATGACGAGGCCATGAATATGATTCTGGAGCTATTATATGAAAGGCACGAAGCCGCCCTTGTCCGATTGGCCACCCAAAAATAGCAGATCGGGAGGTATTACAATCAAAAGGCCAACCTTCGACACTTCAATGTCGGGGACTTAGTGTTATGGAAGGTGACACTAAGCACCTGAAACTCGATCGAAGGACAAGTGGGGCCAAACTGGGAAGGTCCGTATCAAATTATTGAGATCACTAGAAAAGGATGGTACAAACTCGTAGCAATGAACGGTGAACGACTACCAAATAACTGGAAGATAACTCACTTGAAGTGATACTACTGCTAAGGTATGATCCCATTCATTCCTTTACTTATTTTCATTTTGAACTAACACTTACAAGCGGCCGTCAAAGAATGTTACAATTTTTAGGCCTACAATCATGCGTTGCACTCTTTTTCCCTTGAACCGATTTTGTCCCAAATGGGTTTTCCCGCAAGGTTTTAAATGAGGCAACAGTAAATCGTGCTAACTTAGAATTGAAGACCGGAAATGAACCAGTGTCGAAGATCACAACAACAATATTCAAGGCTTCTCTATGATCATCCTCGAACACTGGGGGGCATCACCCTCGGATAATGAATTCAGCAAGAAAAGAAACTTTATGATCGAATAGTCTCAACTCGATCAATAGGATTTACTATAAGATCCAAATGGTCAAATGAACCGCGCCCACATAGAATTCCCGAGCCTTGACACAAAGCTTGTACACATGTGCAATCATATATATTACGCACATATATGAAAGGAAGTTTCTACGTTGCGTATAAATATCTTTCCCTTTAAAAATCTTTTCTCTTAAGAAATTTTCTATATTTGGTCCCCCAAAGATATCGAGCCAAGGGCAACCTTTATCCGAGTTCAAAGGATCACTCTCACTCAGAGACGATCGTCCAAAGACAAGGTCGGACAACCTGGGCTATCGAAGCCCGGGGGAACATGACCTATTAGGCAATGCACGAACCTTAAAGGCTACAGCCATCCCCAGCCGGGGGCTGTTATCTTGGGAAAGCTTGGATAAGTGGGGTTAACGAGCCCATTGGGCAATACCTGGACTTAAAAGGCTACCACCATCCTAAAACTACTCGGAGATGTCTGAGACCCGTAACTTAAACATAAGGCCTTCACAATTTCTAAACCAATTCAAAGGGCTACCCTCGGCAAATTGTAATCTAAAATATTCTAAGTACTTTGGGGAAAGGTTCCAGTCATACCAAGCCCCCCACGAGTCATAAAGAAAATCGGGAGCAAGGCATGTTCGAACCTCCGAACAAAACATAATTATTACATGCTAAAGTATTCTTCACAATCATAAAGTAAAAAAGTGAAAAGAAACAAGCTTAAAAACTGTCGAAGGGAAAAAGAGCCTTATGTATATAAAAATATCTTTACAAAGTCCAAACGGCCTCGACAAAAAGCACAAAGGTGCCAAAACAAAGAAAATTTAACAAAGGCCAAATGGCCTCGACAAAAAGGTACAAAAGCGCAAAAAAACAAGGAAAAAACTACAAGGCATTTAAACGTCTTGGTCTCCACCGAACCCTCGGAGTCTTCTTCAGGATATGCCAACTTCTTGGCCTTTTCCTCGAGCCCCTTAGCACTTCAATCTCGGCTGACAAATCAAAACCCCGAGCATGAACCTCCTCGAGGGCTTCCCTTCGGGATTGCCGTTTCACGTACTCGACAATTCCTTTTAGGCGGTCCAAGGCTGCCTCGGCATCGTCTTTATACTAGGCCACCATCTCATCGGCATCGGTGTTAGTTATTTCAGCCACCGACTTGGATGCCTTAAGCTCCTTGGTGAGGGATTCCCGATCGGAAAAACCCGATATCAGTTTAGATTGAAGCTCCTCAACTTTCTGGGATCGTGCCTCTGCCTTCTCCTTTGATGATTGGAGTTGGATCTCCACCGAGGCCAACTACTCCCGAGCTATTTCTTTCTTCGAGGCAAGCCCATTCATTTTTCTCTTCCGCCCTTCGTCCTCGACTTTTATCACATCCATCTCAGCCTAGAGTTGGTCGATCCGATCGAGCTTCTGTTGGACCTGTGGATTCTGAGTGTTAGACACTGTGTCTAGCTCATCATCATTGACTTCAAAAATATTTACCTATTCCAATAGGTCGGCGTGTTCTTTATAATACGCATCCAACTCATCTTGGAAGCTCTTGATCTCACCCTCACATTGCTCGCTGAGAAGTTTGTACATGTTTCTTTACTCAGCAAGCCCTTTGGCTTCGATCTCACAGTGGCTATATTCTTCCCGATACCGGAGGAAGGTATCATGGTGGAGCACCGAGGCCTATAAATACGAGGAAGTATATTAGAATTACCAAAAACTAGTTCAATATAAGAAGAAAATTAGAATATTCAAAAATTATAAAGAGTTATCCGGTTCAGCGCCTGTTGTTCTTCGTTGAACAAGCACGGTGAGTCCACCTCAGTAATTTTGGCCTGGTCTTCTTTGGTCACCAGGCACCGGAGGTAACTAGCAACCCCTACGGGGGACAGAAAGAACCTCCATCATCCTCTGGAACGGTGATGAAAATGGACCGCTTCCGACTTGGATCCACGCTCGGGGCAGGGAATCGATTGACTAGTCTCTGGCTCGAGTTAGGTCCACCTTCCCCTGAGGATGAACTTCTCCTCAGTACCTCTAACTCACCTAACCCGGTGACGTCCTCCGTGGGGGGAGAATCCACACTATCAAAAAAGCCGCGGAGGGGGTCTTCCATTCCATAAGCCCCCTCGTTGGGGCGTTCTTTTACCGATTGGACATCGTTATATGTGGATTCGGTAAACGAGGGTGACTCGGTGATGTCTATCACACACCATGTCTCCTTCAGGGAAATGTCTGCATCTTCCTTGGCTTGAGGCAGATCGGTTTCATGGGTTTCTAGTTTAGAGGCCCCCCGCTCTTCAAGTTGTGATGGCTCACGGGCCACCAGAAAAAAAGGTTCATCTCCCTCATATTTGTCTCTCAGCCGATAGAGCACGTCTGAGGGTGGCTCTCGGGAGCAAGTGCTTTCCTTTGGCTTACGCACCAGCCTTCTCCTTGTTCTCTTTTCTCCGAGCTCGGGGAACTCGGTGCCCTCTTCTTTTTATTCTCTTAGTCCTTTCTCGAAGCTGGGAATCGGCACGTAATTTCTCACCACCAACTGGAGTCCTAAGCTCGACATCCTTGGATAAGCCTGCAAAAAGAAGTGAAGGAAATAAGGGGTTAGTGATTAAAAGAAGAATCCTAACACAGCATACTCGAGAAAGAAGTATCACCATGGGATCGGGCCTCTCAACGGATCTTTGAGAGCTTGCTCCATGAATGCTCAGAGTAGGGCATCTGAGAAACGAAACCATCGACCCGCTCCTTGAGTCGAGGGACATCATTTGGGACCCGAGCGACGGTTGTACCATCACAAAACGCCAATAAGGAAAAAAGAAATAAGTAATAAATAGACATTTAAAAGTAAGTTATACTTACGTGATGTATTCTACTTCTTGGTAAATGGCATGCATTCAGCTGGGATCAAGTCTGAAGTCTTCACTCCGACAAAATGGCCTTGCCAGCCCCGATCCCGGACTTCATCAATACTTGAGAACGGGGCTTTACTGGAACGATGCAGAAGCTTTATCTGTCCTCCCCCGAAGATTCAAGGGCTGTATAATCAGAGTAGATGATGGATGATGAACGAGAACCTAACGATTTTGCTTACAAAATATCGAAGAAGGATCAACTTCCTCCACATCGAAGGATGAATTTGACCGAGGCATACCTCGTATCTCTTGTAGAAACTATGATGATCGGGTCCACCGGTCCCAACATAAAGGGATAAGTGTAAGCACTTAGGGACCATATGTGGTAATAGCTTCATCGGGGTCGGGGACCACTATGTCTTTATCGGCCCAGTTCCAGTCTTTGCGAACTGTCGGAAGGACCTCTTCAATAATGGAGCAGATGTATATCGAGACTTCCTCACACCGACCCTGTACGGAGGAATGCTTTTCAACCTTGAAATTGATATTGACTGAGCATACCCCGGGGATGAACATTTTCAAATGGGGCTTAGGTACTGGTTCATCGATGATCGCGTGCGGAATGGTCTCCTCGATCTTAGTAGCCGACCGAGAAGTAGAAGGAGCTTGTTTCTGGGGAACGGATTTGGAAGTCTTTTGCATTTCTTTAGAAAATGAAGATGGAGGAAAATTTGAAAAAGGTGAAGAAAAAAAGGAAGATTGAAGGATTAGACTTTTTGGCTTGAGATGAAGATGGGTAAAAATTCTTGTGAGGAACCTCGAATAACCAGGGTAAAAGCGCTAAAGAGTGTTGAAATCCTAAAGGTACGAGGGTAGAAGGTTTGGATGTAAAGTAAAAATGAACAAAGGATGGGATACTTATAGTAGTTCAGTGGCGTTTCACATTCAGGGACAACCAACAGGAAGCTGACATGCATTTAATGCCATTATGACTTGACTGACGAGACGTTTAAGATATTTTCTCATTTCTGTCACAATGTGTCGAAGTACAAATCAGAAGCTCATATCGTTTCTCGTCGTTTACTCTCCAAAAAACGAGGGGACTATATGTATATGGGTAAAACCGAGCTCATGGTACATCCCAGTCTTTGATAAAATATGCTCCGCTCGAGATATGATAATGTGGGACCAAAGTCGAGAGGTCAATTATCCAGTTAGAATTCGGGGCATGACACCCTACTTAGAGAATTTTGGGATCATGGTTCGGAATCGTCCTAGCTTTGAACGGCTTGGAAGAACAATGTTGGGCAACCGAGCTCGGTAATAGAAGGTCGTTACATCCATGATCGGTGGGATATTATGACGGGGATCTCGGCACGTATCGATGAAGGATCGAAAATCAGTAAATCAAGAGATTTTTTACCTTTTACAGAGTTGTACCTAAAGTAGGAGTCCCCTACTATATAAAGGAGGTCTGATAATTCATCAACCACATTGTAACATGCATTCCAAGGCAATATATCATTATTTTCTCTGTTATTAGCACTTCCTCCTTCGTTCATCAGTGTTGATTATTACGAGCCCGAATTGAGGAAAAATATCTCACTAAGACTTGAATCATCTTATTCATGTGGTTTAAGTTTACTTTATCTTTATTTATTTAATTGTCTTTATGTACTGGCTTGCGAATAAATCCGTGTATCCTTAAAACCACTTACAAATTCAATTGTTATCCGATTTTGAGGGTAAACACATCGAAAGCTATGTTTGTTCTGAACTTCCCATATTAATGTTCTTCACCTCCCCCCCCCCCCCATTAATTCAAATATAAACAATATACCTCAATTTTTAAACTAAGGAGTGTGGATATTATTTAAACTGTAGTACATATGCGTTAGAATTATAGGCTAACTCCAGTTGAATTTTCTTTTTTCAATTGGATATTTTTTACTTCTAGTTAAATCAATTAATTAACTTTACCTTAAATTCAACTATTTTTTATTTTCAATTTTTTTACAAGGTAATTTAGGCTTCCTTTCTTCTTTATCTCTCATTTATAAGGAAATTTCATTCATAACGATATAATTTATTGTGTTTGTACCAACCCAATGAATATATAACCAAGGCAGCGCAATATAATTTATGGCCTAAAGACAATTTAATGAGAGTCATTTAACAATTAAACTTATTTAACACAAGTCATATATACTTTTATTTGAAATTATTCTTCTAACTTTTGGATATACGCCGTTATGAATGTTTTTTAAATCAGCCTAAAATCTGTTGAGATTAAAAGATTGGCGAATGAGAAATGGATGAATGAAAATGAGCTCCCTTTTGCTTTAAAAAGAGCAAGTGTCCCTCATTGATGATGAAAAGAAAAGTGAATGTGCTTATATTGAGAAATCACTTCCCTTGGTGTTAAATGAGTTGGAAAGAAAGTATGCCTCACTCCGCCCTCATCGCTTGCTCGGCTTCGGTTTCGATCAAAGATTAACTGATTAATCTTTTTGGACAAAATTTCTTTGAATTATTTAATTAATTAATTAAAAATCAACCG
This sequence comes from Nicotiana paniculata, assembly GCA_005239505.1. Taxonomy (NCBI): domain Eukaryota; kingdom Viridiplantae; phylum Streptophyta; class Magnoliopsida; order Solanales; family Solanaceae; genus Nicotiana; species Nicotiana paniculata. The sequence continues at coordinate 16,023 of MDKI01040281.1, read as the reverse complement.
AAAATAACCTAATTAAAATCAACCCGGAATAACCCAGGACCCGCGATCTGGTCCATTTCTTTCCCAGATTATTTTAAATTAATTTCCCGAAATATTTTAAATGGGAATCGTTCTCACCTGTCCCAACAGCTATGGTTGTTACTGAAAGGTGATTTGCCTTGATCCTAGAATCTTTCCATTCAAAATTTTATAAACTTCTTCTCCTTCCTGCATAATTAAATTACAGCTTTCAAGTGGTTCGATGTTTCATCGACGCTTTTGGTACCGATACTCTAGTGAGTTAAATCGTTCAATGTGGGAGGATAATATTCTAACACCTCGGTTACTTGAGGAGAATAATTTCCTTAAGGACACTCAATGCATTTAATGGGCTCAATTTTATTTCGAAATATATTTACTAATTCTGGTTTATGATAACCTCCAGTTTTTGCCTATTTCTGTTTTTTCTGGTTTCTGTTTTATGTTATAGAAATTTACTATTTCGTAATATTGTATTATAGTATTATAGATTACTAATAATGTTAAGGAAATTATTAATATACTGTAATATATATTCTGATTTGCAGATTAAAACCTTTGTGGATTTCTACTACGTTTGAATTTTCTATTTTTGATTTGAAAATTAAACTTCATCGGAGTATTAAAATTCAAAAATGATTTGAAGAACATAAAAACTTCATCGATTTATTGTGAAACAGTATATAAAAAACATTGGTTTTGCTTATTAAACATATTGTTTATCATTAATTACAGTACTATTTAATGTTCTATTTTCTTCTATTAATTGAATTCTTCTGTTATGGACAGTGACAAATGGTAATTGATAATGGAATTTTTTCTACAATTGTTGCGGCAACGATGATCGCTTCGTCAAGCTGAACTGCTGTACCACCGGTCAAAAAACCAGGGAAATTTTCTAGAGCCAACTTCAAAGGATGGTATCAAAGGGTGTTCTTTTAGCTTACCACACTTGGTATGCAGAAGTTCACCAGTGAAGATTCTTCAGTGCCTGCCGCCGACATGCCAGACAATGAGAAGTTTATGATGGTTGAGGCATTGAAACATGCAGCTTTTCTTTGCAAAGGCTACTTCCTAATTGCTTTGGAGGATGACTTGTACAATGTCTATAGTGTTATGAATACTTCGAAATAATTATGGTTGGCACTTGAGAAGGAGTACAAGACTGAAGATGCATGCTTGAAAAAGTTTGTGGTTGCCAAGTTTCGAGACTATCAAATGATAGACGGCAAAACTGTTGGAACTCAAGTTCAAGAGCTTCAACTTATTTTTCACGATCATATTTCTGAAGGTATAGTAGTGAATGAAGCATTTCAAGTGGCTGCAATGATTGAAAAGGTGCCTCTTTCGTGGAGAGATTTCAAAAACTATCTAAAGCACAAGCACAAAAAAATGAAGTTGGAAGATCTTGTGATTCGTCTCAAGATTGAGGAAGATAACAAAATAGCCGAGAAGAAGTCTCGTGGAAATTCAATGATTATGGGAGCTAATATCATTGAGGAGACTGCTCCAAAAAGTAAGAAGAGAAAGAGGTCTTCCAGACAGACTAAGGAGCAGAACAAAAAGAAATTCAAGGGAACCTGCTACAATTGTTGAAAAGCTGGTCACAAAGCCTCTGATTGTCGTCTACCAAAAAAGGACAAGAAAAAGAGACATGCCAACATAGTAGAGAAAAATGATGACATTGATGATCTGTGTGCAATGATTTCGGAATGCAACTTAACTGGAAATCCGAAGGAGTGGTGGATTGAATCTAGAGCTAATCGGCTTGTTTGTGCTGTCAAAGTAGCATTTGCGACTTACTGTACTACTAGTCCCGAAGAAGAGCTTTCCATGGGAAATATTGTAACAACCAAGATTGAGGGTTATGGGAAGATAGTCATGTAGATGACTTCTGGCAAGGTGTAACGCTTAACAACGTTCTTCATGTTCCTGTTATTAGGAAAAAATTAGTTTAACTTCTTTACTTGTTAAGAATAGATTCAAATGTGTATTTGTATCTGACAAAGTTGTTGCAAGCAAGAATGATATGTACGTTGGAAAGAGCTACCTCACAGAGGGTCTTTTCAAACTCAATGTAATGGTTGTTGACAGTATTAATAAAATTTCAGCTTCTGCTTTTTTATTGGAGTCAAATGATTTATGGCATATTCGTTTAGGACATAAAAATTACAAAACGTTGCGGAAGTTAATTAATTTAGAAGTATTTCCTAAATTCAAATGTAATAAATCAAAATCTCAAATATGTGTTGAATCTAAGTTTGTAAAACATCCTTATAAGTCTGTTGAAAGAAATTCAAATCCTTTAGACTTAATTCATACTGACATTTGTGATATGAAGTCAACACCATCTCGTGGTGGGAAAAAGTATTTTATAACTTTTATTGAAAATTGTACTCGATGTTGTTATATTTATTTACTTAATAGTAAGGATGAAGCAATTGAAGCATTTAAGCAATACAAGAATGAAGTGGAGAATCAATTGAATAAAATATTAAAATGATTAGATGAGATAGAGGTGGAGAATACGAATCTCCATTTGCAGAAATATGTTCGGAATATGGAATAATCCATCAAACTACTGGCCCCCTACACACCTTAATCCAATGGAATTGGGGAAAAGAAAAAATGGACATTAAAGGAAATGATGAATGCCTTATTAATAAGTTCCGGCTTAATGCGTAATTTGTGGGGTGAAGCTATCCTTACAGCTAACTGAATACTGAACAGAGTACCCCACAACAAAAGACAATCTATTCCATATAAAAAATGGAAAGGAAGAAAATCCAACTTGAAATATTTTAAAGTGTGGGGGATTTAGCAAAGGTACAAGTACCCTTACCCAAAAGGGTAAAGATCGGAACAAAAACAGGGGATTGTATTTTTATTGGATATGCTACAAAATATAAAGCATGTCGATTTTTGGTTCATAAATCTGATAATCCCGAAATTCATGCTTACGTTAAATGAATAAGATAATGTTGAATTCTTTGAAAGCATGTACCTTATAAAACTGATTGCGAGTCATTAAGTGAAAGACCTAAACGACCACGGGAAGAACCAAAGGAAAATACTCCAAGTCAAGAGGATCCAAGGCGTAGAAAACGCCATAGAACATCTACTTTATTTGGACCAGATTTTGTGACATTCTTGATAGAAAGTGAGCCTCAAACTTTCAAAGAAGCTATGTCTTCTTCTTATTCAACTTTTTGGAAAGAGGCAGTTAGTAGTGAGATTCAATCAATTTTGGATAACCATACATGGGAAGGAGTTGATCTTCCTCCAGGAATAAGCCTTTAGGTTCAAAATTGATCTTTAACCGGAAAATGAAAGTTGATGGCACTATTGACAAATATAAGGCATGACTTGTTGTCAAAGGTTACAGACAAAAGGAAGGCCTTGATTGCTTTGACAATTATTGGCCAGTAACGAGGATAATATCTATTAGGGTTTTAGTGGCACTGGCGGTCATGTATGGTCTTAAAATGCATCAAATGGATGTTAAAACAACTTTCTTAAATGGACAATTGGAGGAAGAGATTTACATGGAACAACTTGATGGTTTTGTGGTTCTGGGTAAAGCAACGAAAGTGTGCAAACTTGTTAAGTCGCTTTATGGACTTAAAAAGCAAGCAACAATGGCATGCCAAATTTGACCAAAAATATTGGCAAGTGGGTTTAATGTCACGACCCAAAATCCAACACGGGTCGTGATGGCGCCCACCACCGGAGTCAGGCAAGCCAACAGTTATTTACTAGTGAGATTATCCTTATTTAACATACCAACCCCACATATTTCCCAAAGTTTTAAGCTTGAATCATTTAAATAAAAGCGGAAACATTTACCAACATAAGTAAATACAGACATAATGATCGTGATCCAATATATATACGGTCCCAAAAATAAAGAGTCTCCTATGTTCGTGCCAGGAACTAGTGTCACAAGTCAACAGGTAAACAAGTAGAATATACAAAAGATGATACAACTGTACTGTTGTCTGAGAGAAGTAGATAGAAATAAGCAAAAGATAACTCCATAGAACTGCTGAGAATCGTCAAGGGGTGTAGCTCACCGTGGAGTCAAGTCCAGAATATAAGTCAAGATCCGGTCGGATAACCAGAAACACCAGCCTCAGAACTTGTACAATTAAGTACAGAAGTGCAGCATGAGTACATAAATATATATATGTACCTAGTGAGAATCCCGCCTAACCTCGAAGAGGTAGTGATGAGAGGTTGACATGACAGTCACTAAGGTCCAATAGTGATAATGCAAAACAGGATATAACAGAATGTTGTAGACATGTGAGAAAGTAAGCAGCAGATACCTATCAAAATACAGAAATCCAGGAAACTACTGAAAATAAGCAACAATGTACACTTTCCTTTTTCCCCCAAATATCTGTCAAGTCAATATCAATGGAAACAGTACCAAATATCCAAGCGCGCACAAGGGTAAGACAACCGGCCGGAGTCATAAGCAAATATCTAGACACTAAATGGACGTAAAGCTTCCCCCGCTCGCGAATCATACCCGCGACTCGGGTGCTGACACATTTATATACAATTAGCATAAAGCTTCCCTCGATCGCGAATCATACCTGCGATTCGAGTGTTGACACACTCATGTATAATTACCATAAAGCTCCCCTCGATCGCGAATCATACCTGCGATTCGAGTGATGATACACTTATACCGATTTATCATAAAGCTTCCCTCGATCGCGAATCATACCTGCGATTCGAGTGATGATACACTTATACCGATTTATCATAAAGCTTCCCTCGATCGCGAATCATATCTGCGATTCGAGTGCTGATTCTCATACGTACATATGTATATAACGACATCTCAATAACGTAGTAGGGCTATACCTTAACCAGAATTGATCAACTGGGAGTTCAAGTGCAACTTTCCACATTTCCATATCAATTTAAAAGCAACAGGCAGCTCAAAGAATACCCAAAGATACATATATGGCACATAGAGACATGCGTGTGAGCCCTAAAACTACCCGGCATAGCATGATAGTCGCCACGTATAAACTCTCATCACTTTGTACGCATGTAGCCCCCAAAACAATTACACACAGCATATATAACACCTATGGGGATAATTCCCTCTTACAAGGTTAGAAAGGAGACTCACCTTGTGTCGAATCTACCCGTCGGAACAAGGTTGCGCCCGAACTCTACACCCGAGGACTCGCAACTACCCAAATACGGTACAATGACATCAATGCATGTTCAAAGTAGGGAAATTATCCTATTTATTCAATAATTCAACATTCTTGAAGAATTCCCAAAATCCAACCCCGAGCCCGCACGTTCAATTTCCAAAAATTCTCAAGGGAATCGCTCACCCGAAGCCTAAGGATTGTGAATATACGATTTTCCTTGATTTCATAGCAAATTTACGGGTAAATTCCCAAATTATCGAATACCCAATTCTTGATTTTTCACTAATTACGTGATTAAACTTAACTAGAAATTCATGCATGAGGCTAATATTAGAGTAGAATTTACTTACCTTCAACAACCAAGTCATTTGCCACTCTAAAATGGTGGAAATATCCCCAAGGATGAAGAAGAAGATGGGAAAAAATGAATTAAACCCGTGTATAAAAACACACTGTCTGGACAGTGTTTTCGCACCTGCGGCTCGAGGGCCGCACCTGCGAGCAAAGGCTCGCACCTACGGAAATGGACTGGGGAGCCTGGGCCAGCACCTGCGGAGTGAAGACCGCACCTGCGGCTCCGCTCCTGTGGAACTCTGTCCTCACCTACGAGAATTGGCCAGACCACTGAGGGTCGCACTTACGAGGCTGGGACCGCAGGAGCGGTCCCGCACCTGCGACTAGTCAACTGCACCTGCGATCACACCAGAACAGGTGCACCATCAGCTATTTCTATTGGTTTTTGGCCTCGTGTGGTGTCTGGGAGGCACCTGGACCCACCTGATCCCCCGTCCAAATATACCAACAACTCCCAAATCATAATACGGACTCGCTCGAGTCTTCGGAACACCCAAAATAACGCTAAAACTAAAAATCACACCTCAAAACCCCAAGAACCAAACTTAGGAACTTTAAATTTTCTAGTCTTCGCTAACCATGCGCCGAACCGACGTATACTACACGGAATGATACCAAATTTTACAGGCAAGTCATAAATGATATAACGAAACTATTCCCGGTCTAGGAATTCCGTTCGAGCCTCCATAACACAAAAACAAGTCCAAAACCATAATAGGAACCTAAGGAACTTCTTATTCCAATATTGGGCATCGAAAGGCTCCCGGGTCATCAGAAACCCATTCCGAACATACGCTCAGGTCCAAAATCATCACACGAAGCTACCGGAATCAACGAAACTCTATTTTGAGGTCGTTTACCCAAAATATTGACCCAAGTCAAACTTGGCCTTAAAGGCCAACCCTAAGGAACCAATTGTTCCTAAAGCACTCTAAACACCTCCGAAACCCAGACCACCAGTCCCGGCAAGTCATAACTCATAAAAAGCCGCTATGGGAAGTTTCATTTAGGGGAACGGGGTCCGATAACGCAAAACGACCGGTCGGGTCGTTACATTCTCCACCTCTTAAACAAACGTTCGTCCTCGAACGGGTCTAGAATCATACCTGAAACGCTGAATATGTGTGGATATCTTCTCCACATGTCCTCATCGGACTCCCGGTCGCCTCCTCAACTGGATGGCCCTTCCACTGGACCTTTACGGCAGAAACACTCTTGGACCTCAACTGGCGGTCTTGTCTATCAATAATAGCAACTGGCTCTTCCTCGTAGCCCAACCTCTCATCCAACTGAATAGTGCTGAAATCGACCACATGAGAGAAGTCGGCGTGGTACCTCCGGAGAATGGATACATGAAAAACTGGGTGAACTCCCTATAAACTGGGAGGCAAGGCCAGCTCATAAGCAACCTCCCCAACTCGCCTCAACACCTCGAATGGACATATAAACCCCGGGCTCAGCTTCCCCTTCTTCCCAAACCTCATAATACCCTTCATGGGTGAGACTTTCAAAAGGACCCTATCTCCCTCCATAAATGATACATCACGCGCCCTCTGATCCGCGTAACTCTTCTGTCTGGACTGTTCTATACGGAGTCTCTCCTGAATCAACTTCACTATCTCCAAGGCATCCCTCACCAGGTCGGTGCCATATAACTTAGCCTCCTCAGGCTCAAACCACCTGATAGAAGAACGACATCGCCGACCATACAAAGCCTCAAATAGTGCCATCTCAATGTTGGACTGATAACTATTATTGTTAGCAAACTCAGCCAAAGGCAAGAACTGGTCCCACTGACCTCTGAAGTCAATGACACATGCTCTGAGCATGTCCTCCAATATCTGAACTGTACGCTTCGACTGACCATCAGTCTGAGGGTGAAGTTTTGTTCTGAGGTCTATCTGGGTGCCCATCTACTATGCAACGCTTTCCAAAAGTGCGAGGTAAACTGAGGACCTTGATCTGATATAATGGATACCGGCATCCCATGCAACCGGACTATCTCCTGCATGTAGATCTGGGCCAACCTCTCAGAAGTATATGTAGTAGCTATTGGGATGAAATGCGCCGATTTGGTCAATCTATCCACAATGACCCAAACCGTGTCCACCTTCCGCAAAGTCTGAGGCAACCCAAAAACGAAGTGCATAGCGATGCGCTCCCATTTCCACTCAGGAATAGGAATCTGCTGAAGTAGGACTCCCGGCCTCTGGTTCTCATACTTCACCTACTGGTAATTAAGACACCTAGTCACATACTCCTCAATGTTCTTCTTCATCCGCCTCCACCAGAAATACATCTTCGTAGCACCAGGATGAATAGAATACAGAGAACTGTGTGCCTCCTCTTGAATCCTCTCCCTCGGGCCATCAACATTAGGAACACATAAGCGGCCCTAAAGTCTCAGAACATCATCCTCGCCAATAGTAGCCTCCTTGGCCCTACCCTGAACCATTGTCTCCCGAAGCTCTGCTAAGCACGGATCATAGAACTGCCGGGCCGTAATCTCCCCCGATAACAAAGACTGAGAAACCGCATGTGCTAAAACTCGACGAGACTCTGAAAGGTCTAACTTCACTAGGCGATTGGCCAAGGACTGAACGTCCAAGGCTAGAGGTCTCTCCTCTGCTGCAATATAAGCCAAGATACCCATACTCTCTGCCTTCCTGCTCAAAGTATCTGCTACCACATTTGCCTTGCCTGAGTGATAAAGAATGGTGATATCATAATCCTTCAACAACTCAAGCCATTTGCGCTTCCTCAAATTAAAATCCTTCCGTTTGAAAAAGTGCTGCAAGCTACGGTGGTCTGTATAAACCTCATAGGACACTCCATACAAGTAGTGCCTCTAAATCTTAAGAGCGTGAACAATCGCCGCCAACTCCAAATCGTGCACAGGGTAATTCTTCTCATAAACCTTCAGTTGGCGTGAAGCATAAGCAATAACTCTCCCCTCCTATATCAATACACACCCCAAGCCAACACGTTAAGCATCGCAATATACTGTGTATATCCCAGAACCAAAAGGTAATACTAGAACTGGTGTTGAGGTCAATGCTGTCTTGAGCTTCTGAAAGCTCGCCTCACACTCGTCAGACCATCAAAACGGGGCATTCTTCTGAGTCAATCTAGTCAATGGGGCTACAATAGAAGAGAAACCCTCCACAAATCAGCGATAATATCCTGCTAGGCGCAAAAAGCTCCTGATCTCTATAGCTGAAGTAGGATGCGACCAACTCTGAACTGCCTCGATCTTCTGAGGATCAACCTTGATACCCTCTTCGGATACCACATGCCCCAAAAATGCCACGGAATCCAACCAAAACTCACACTTGGAGAACTTAGCATATAGCTTATGTTCTCACAAAGTCTGGAGCACAACTCTCAAATGCTGCTCGTGCTCCCCCAGGCTACGTGAGTAAATCAAAATGTCATCAATGAAGACAATGACAAAAGAATCAATATACGGCCTGTACACCCTATTCATCAAGTCCATGAATGTTGCTTGGGCAGTAGTCAAGCCAAAGGACATCACCAGGAACTCATAATGGCCATATCTCATACGAAAAGCAGTCTTTGGAACATCTGAAGCCTGAATCCTCAACTGATGATACCCCGATCGCAAAAAATCTTAGAAAACACATGAGCACCCTGCAACTGGTCAAACTGCAACTGGTCAAACAAATCATCGATACGCGGCAAGGGATACTTGTTATTAATGGTAACCTTGTTCAACTGGCGGTAATCAATACACATCCGCATAGACCCATCTTTTTTCTTCACAAATAAAACTGGAGCACCCTATGGTGATACACTCGGTCTGATGAACCCCTTAGCTAACAACTCCTCAAGCTGCTCCTTCAACTCTTTTGGAGCCATACGGTACGGAGGAATAGATATAGGCTGGGTGTCTGGAGCTAAATCAATGCAGAAGTCATTATCACAGTCCAGAGGCATGCCCGGGAGATCCGAAGGAAAAAGATCCGCAAACTCTTGAACCATTGGCACTGAATCAATCGTCGGAGACTCGGCGGTGGTGTCCCGCACGTGAGCAAAATAGGCTAGACAACCCTTCTCCACCATATGTCGAGCCTTCAAGAATGAAATAACCCGGCTGGGTGCACTAACTGAAGAACCCCTCCACTCCAGCCTAGGCGACCCGGGCATGGCTAAAGTAACTGTCTTGGCATGGAAATCAAGCACAACCTGATAAGGAGAGAGCCAATCCATGCCTAGAATAACCTCAAATCAACCATGGAGCAATAAAAGGTCACCTCTGGTCTTGAACCCACAGAAGGTGATCACACAAGACTGATACACCCGGTCTACCACCACAGAATCGCCCACAAGAGTGAACACATATATAGGAGATCCCAAGGACTCACGAGAAACATCCAAAAAAGGATCAAATAGGGCTGAAACAAATGAATAAGTGGATCCTGGATCAAACAATACTGAAGCCTCTCTACCACATACTGAGATAATATATGTGATCACGGCATCTGAGGCCACTGCATCTGATTTGGCCGGAATAACATAGAATCTGGATGGAGTACCGGAAGACTAGGCTCCACTAGAGTGAACAGGAGCTGCCTGAACAACCCCTGACTGGCCTCCACCTCTAGAACGACCCCTGTCGACCTGTCCTCCACCTCTAGGTGGCCGGACTCCTGGTGCTGAACTCATAGGGTGATAACCCTGCTGCACTGTCTTGCCCTGAAACCTAGGACAAGCCCTCCTCACATGGACCAGATCCCCGCACTCGTAATATCTCACAAGTGACATATCCTTCTGTCCCGAAGAAGAAGAATCTTGAATGGCCGGAGGGCGATGTGAACCCTCAGGCATAGAACTGAAATAGGAACTGGAGGATCTCTAGTGACTGGAGTAACCACTAGGAGAACTCTGAATGGCTGGAGGATGGTATGAGCGCTCTGGCATGGCACTAAACTGGGCCCTAACTGGGACACCTCGAGGAGGTGGTAGAGGCGCTGAATATAAAGGCCTGCTGGGCTGACCACTGGTATACTTGCCCCTGCCCCTAGCTGGGGTGCCTCTAAAATCTCCAAAGAATCTGGCCCTCTTATCCTGCTGACCCCGCTCCCTGCTCCTCAACAGATAACCTCGATCCTGCGAGCAATCTCCACTACGAGCTGATAAGGGGTACCCATCTCCACCTCTCGAGCCATGGTGGATCTATATACCTGGATGCAACCCTGCTACAAATCTCTGCACTCTCTCAGCATCGGTGGGTAATATCATAAGTGCATGGCATGACATCTCTGAAAATCTGGCCTCATAATTTGTCACTGACATCTGTCCCTGCTCTAACTGCTCAAACTGACCCCGCAACTCTTCCCTCTTAGAGGGTGGAATATATCTGTCTAAGAACATATGTGTGAACTGTTCCCAAGTGATAGTAGGAGAATCTGCTGGCCTACTGAGAATATAAGACTTCCACCACCTGCAAGCTCTGCCCTCTAACTGGAATGTGGTGAAATTCACTCTATGGGATACTAGGATCCCCATGTTGTGCAGTCTACCTATCAATGAAATCCTGGGCATCCTCACCTCGCTCACCCCCGAAGGTCGGAGGGCGCAATCGAGTCCATCTGTCTAACATCTTCTGCTGATTGCCATCCGCAGCTGGTCTGGGCTTCGGAGCTGCTACTACAGGCTGGGTACCACCCATGGGCAATGTACCCAGGGTATGATGTGCTGCAACTACTGGCCCTGCGGCCTGGGTGATAGGGGTCTGGGCTCCCCCTCCCGCATGAGAAGTAGCAGGATCAGCTGGAAATAAACCAGCCTGGGACATAGTGTCCAGAAATCTCATCATACGGCCCATAACTGCCTGGAAGCCTGGTGCCGTCATAAAGTCTACTAGGGCAGGATCTGCTGGACGCACCTCATCCTGCTCCTCTATAATAGGGTCCTCTGGTGGCGGAACCGGAATAGCTCTGGGATGCCCTCGTCCCTTACCACGGGTCAGTGCCCTCCCCCGGCCTCTACCGCGGCCTCGGACTGCGGGGGTAGCGGCGCTTCCCGGGTCTGGAACATCAGATGCACGCGTCCTCACCATCTGTGAGAGAATAGAAGAATGAATTTAGTAAATCATCGACTTCACGATAGAATAAGAACAAATAGAGGTTTCCTAGCACCCTGTAGCCTCCTGAAGATAAGTACAAACGTCTATGTACCAATCCGCAAGACCCTACTGGGTTTTCCTATGACTCGTGAGACTAACGTGAACCTAGTGTTCTGATACCATGTTGTCATGACCCAAAATCCAACACGGGTCATGATGGCGCCCAACACCAGAGTCAGGCAAGCCAACAATTATTTACTAGTGAGATTATCCTTATTTAACATACCAACCCGACATAATTCCCAAAGTTTTAAGATTGAATCATTTAAATAAAAGAGAAAATATTTACCAAATTAAGTAAATACATCCATAATGATCGTGATCCAATATATATACAGTCCCAAAAATAATATGTCTACTATGTGCGTGCCACGAAACTAGTCTCACAAGTCAACAGGCAAACTAGTAGAATATACAAAAGATGATACAACTGTACTGCTGTATGAGAGAAGTAGACAGAAATAAACAAAAGATAACTCTATAACACTGCTGAGAATCGTCAAGGGGTACAGCTGACCGTGGAGTCAGGTCCAGAATATAAGTCAAGCTTCGGTCGGATAACCAAAAACACCAGCCTCAGAACCTATACAATTAAGTACAGAAGTGCAGCATGAGTACATAAATATATATATATATATATATATGTACCCAGTGAGTATCCCGCCTAACCTCGAAGAGGTAGTGACGAGAGGTTGACATGACATTCACTAAGGTCCAATGGTAATAATGCAAAACAGGATATAACGGAATGCAGTAGACATGTGAGACAGTAAGCAGCAGATACCTATCAAAATACAGAAATCCAGAAAACTACTGAAAATAAGCAACGTGTACACTTTCCTTTTCCCCCCAAATATCTGTCAAGTCAATATCAATGGAAACAGTACCAAATAGCCAAGTATGCACAAGGGTAAGACAAAGGCCAGAGTCATAAGGAAATATCTAGACACTGAATGGACGTAAAGCTTCCCCCGCTCGCGAATCATACCTGCGACTCGGGTGCTGTCACATTTATATACAATTACCACAAAGCTTCCCTCGATCGTGAATCATACCTATGATTCGAGTGCTGAGACACTCATGTATAATTACCATAAAGCTCCCCTCGATCACGAATCATACCTGCGATTCGAGTGCTGACACACTTATACCGATTTATCATAAAGCTTCCCTCGATCGCGAATCATATCTGCGATTGGAGTGCTGACTCTCATACGTACATATGTATATACCGACATCTCAATAACTTAGTAGGGCTATACCTTTAATAAGAATTGATCAACTTGGAGTTCAAGTGCAACTTTCCACATTTCCATATCAATTTAAAAGCAACAGGCAACTCAAAGAACACCCAAAGATACGTATATGGCACATAGAGACATGCGTGTGAGCCCTAAAACTACCCGGCATAGCATGATAGTTTCCACGTACAGACTCTCATCACTTTGTACGCACGTAGCACCCAAAAAAATTACACACAACATATATAACACCTATGGGGCCAATTCCCTCTTACAAGGTTAGAAAGGAGACTCACCTCGTGTCGAATCTACCCATCGGACCAAGGATGCGCCCGAACTCCGAACTGTACACCCAAGGACTCGCAACTACCCAAATACGGTACCATGACATCAATGCATGTTCAAAGTAGGGAAATTATCCTATTTATTCAATAATTCAACATTCTTGAAGAATTCCCAAAATCCAACCCCGAGCCCGCACGTTCAATTTCCGAAAATTCTCAAGGGAATCGCTCACCCAAAGCCTAAGGATCATTAATATATGATTTTTACTTGATTTCATAGAAAATTTATAGGTAAATTCTCAAATTATCGAAGCCCTATGTTACTACCCAATTTTTCATTTCTTACTAATTATGTGATTAAACATAACTAGGAATTCATGCATGAGGCTAATATTAGAGTAGAATTTACTTACCTTCAACAACCAAGTCGTTTGCCCCTCTAAAATGGTGGAAATCGCCCCAAGGATGAAGAACAAGATGGGAAAAATTGAATTAAACCCGTGTATAAAAACACACTATCTGGATAGTGTTTTTGCACCTGCGGCTCGAGGGCCGCACCTGCGAGCAAAGGCTCGCACCTGCGGAAATGGACTGGGAAGCCTGGGCCCGCACCTGCAGAGTGAAGACCGCACCTGCGGCTCCGCTCCTGCGGAACTCTGCCCGTATTTGCGAGAATTGGCCAGACCACTGAGGGTTGCACCTACGAGGCTGGGACCGTATGAGCGGTCCCGCACCTACGGTCACACCAGAACAGGTGCACCAACAGCTATTTCAGCTGGTTTTTGGCCTCGTGTGGTGTCCGGGAGGCACCTGGGCCCACCCGAGCCCTCGTACAAATATACCAACAAGTCCCAAATCATAATACAGACTCGCTCGAGCCTTCGGAACACCCAAACCAACGCTAAAACTCAAAATCACACCTCAAAACCCCAAGAATCAAACTTAGGAACTTTAAATTTTCTAGACTTCGCGAACCATGATGTGACGACCCAAAGGGTCATCACCTATGTTATTACCCATCTCGTACTTCCAGGGCCTTAAAAACCTCATTTGTAATTGCCTCGATTTTCATGCACAGTTCGGGCGTGTAGCCGAACAGCTTAAATATGAAATTCTGTGAAATATGCTAAGATTTGATATTAAAATGAATAATTTTGACTTCAGTCAACATTTTGGGTAAATGGACCCAGAGCCATGATTTGACGGTCCCGGAGGGTCCGTAGGAAAATATGGGGCTAAAAACCAGCAAACTCAGCTGCTGGTGCACCTGCTCTGGTGTGACCGCAGGTGCGGTTGCCCAGCATCGCAGGTGCGAGACCACAAGTGCAGTCCCAGGCATTGCAGGCGCGATCACCAGTGGCCTAGTCATCCATCGCAGGTGCGTCGCATTTCTCGCAGGAGCAAGACTGCAGGTACGGTCTCCCCTTTCGCAGGTGCGATCCTAGAGCCCAATTCCGCAGGTGCAAGGTTTTTCTCACAAATGCGAGACCGCAGGTGCGATCACTATTCAGGCAGTAAGTTTAAGTACGGGTTTTAAACCCTTTTCTCTCATTTTTCATCTCCTTCCTTAGACGAATTCCTCCATTGTTGAGAGCTTTCGACCAGGTCTTGCAAAGTAAGTAGTTCCCACCCATAAACTTGTTTTATGCATGTATCTTAGCCTAATTAATTACACAAATTAGTGCCAAAAATTCAAGAAAATGGGTAGTAACCTAAAACTTTTGATCACCTTAGAATTTTTAGTGAATTAGCCATGAAATCAAGTAAAAATCATGTATTTATGATCCTTAGGCCTTGGGTGAGTGTTTCCTCCGAAAGTTTCGAGAATCCGAGCGAGCGGGCCCGGGGTCAAATTTTGATAAAATTGAAAGTATACTAGGAAATGGATAATTAGGCCATGTAATTGAATATTTGAATCCTTATTGATATACTTGAGTTGATTATGCCTAGATAATACCATTCCGGAGTCAAATTCTAAAGGAAAAGCGGTGTTAGAAGGTTGATTGCTATACTTCGGAACAGAGGTAAGTGTTCTGTCTAACCTTAGCTTGAGGGAACATGAGTTGAGTATAATTTGCTACTTGCTACTTGCTAATTTCCAAATACGATGTACAGGCATGGTGACGAGTATCTATACATCGGTGTCTAGCATGACCGTGAGCCTTTACATTATGAATATTCCGAATTCGTGATAATTTCCATGCTTAATTGATGACCGTTATATGTTGTGAAGAATAAGTGAAGGAAGTTGTATTCTGTAAACTCCGTTGGAGCATTGGCTCAAATTGTGAATTGAATAATGAAGAAATATGAGATTTTGTGTCTTTGGAGCATTGGCTCAAATTGTGAATTGACTAATGAAGAAATATGAGATATTGTGTCTTTGAAGCATTGGCTCAAATGATATAAAAATCATGGAAATGAAAGTGAAAGAAAGAGAAAGAGTTATTGAATTATACCCTTGCCGGGATATAATTGTTTAATTTTTATTCCCTTGCCGGGATCCCTATATCTATTCAGTTGACTTCCTTGCCTTGTTTGTGATTGCTATTTAGGTGAGGAAGAGTGTTAAAGCACGAAGGGTGATGTCGTGCACTTGTCTTGGTGAGAATGAGAGTAAAGCATGAAGGGTGATGCCGTGCATTGTTTGATATTGTCTCCCTTGCTGGGATGTTGAAATTTATGTTATTGTTCTATTGCCAGGATTTCTATATTTGTTCTGTTTACTCCCTTGCCCCTATTTGTGATTGTTGTTTGGGTGAGGAAGAGTGTTAAAGCACGAAGGGTGATGCCGTGCA